>UFQX01001271.1:14751-26849 GCA_900497675.1 Arapaima gigas | reverse complement strand
CCCCCCCCCCCCCCCCCCATCAAGTTTCCATACCCAGGGCTGCTCAAGAAGTTTACTTGTGGCACAAAATCTATTTTAGAACTCCAGAATACGGAAGCAATTCTGTTTAAGTGCCGTGCTCGAGGGTACCATTTCATTTTCAGCGTTTGAAACGGAGGTCCCTCCCTCTAGACTTTGACTGCCGCTTCACACAGTGGGAAATAAACGTAACCGTGCACTTGGTCTGCCGCTCCTTCGTTTTAAAGTGTCCTCGGCAGATGCAGACGAAACCTTCGGAACAGAGCTAATTCGTGGATGATTTATTGTGGAATGGCTGGTATGGGGTGGAGGTGACGCCTTGGCACTGTGATCAGCGAAGGCAGCCACAGCTGGGGGCGTCTTTCCAGGATACGTGCCCATCTACGAGGGCCAAGGAAGCTTTTGTGTGTCCACTGTGATACGTTCTGGACTGCACGAGGTTCCTGGGAAGGAAACCCCCCCCCCCCCATGAAAATAAAGCCTCGACTTTAGTCCCTGAAATAAGCGAAGGAGGAATGCGTCGGCAGTTTGTGCTCTGGTTTAGGGGGGAAAAACACTTTTTATGATAACCGTGTGCGTGAGAGCTCACACAAGTGCCTTTCATTACTTGATCTCGCCTCAAGAGACTGAAGTCCAAATTGGCAAATCTTCTTACTTGAGGCAAAGCATGTCTGCCTGGTGGATTAGAAACACATTGCAGGGAAAATGCATTTCGCATACAGCCGAACACCGGCGGGCGTAAAAGTTTTCATGCCTTTTTCTGGAGGCTGAGCTGCAAGAGTGTTACATAACCGCCGAGGTGGATGGCAGTGGGAATCTCGCAGCTTCTTGGCAGTTTCTCGGGCTTAATGTCTCCCGGTAACCTGAGCGGTACGAGGCGGCCTGCGCCTGCTGCTGCGTCCACCTTCGACTCGGTCACGGCGCGGAGAGGGGGCAGCGAGGCCGCCGGACCTGCTGGAGCAGCAGAAAGACCCTTTCCGCCCTCGCCTCATTATTCATTATCTAAACGCGGTAATCGGCAGCGTTGGGCCGGGCAACCGGTGATGGACTGGGTATTGATCCCCCTCACACACACACGCACAGTGAATGTGTAATAGGATGACGTGGATGCGTGTAGAAGTACTGTGCAGGTTAGTCCAAATGGGAAAAATAAGTTCAACCTCCCGAATGGAACAGCTGCGTCGAGGTAGCGTGTGGCGGTGAAGCCGAGGCTATAGTATTCCGTCCGTCTTTTTAATCGAATAAGTTATGTTTATTGGATTGCTTCATTTTTAAGACGTGCCGCAAATCTTGAAGTCGGCAGGAGCGCTTTCCAAAGCATGTTAAATATTTTGAAGAAATACGCACGGAAAAGCATCTAATGAAGGTTCTCTGAATGAGGGCCGTTTAAGTCTTTCCAGATCTTTTCAGAGACAGTAAACAGTGCAGTTTTGTAATGCATCCATTTTGTATAAACAGTAAATATTCGCATAGTTGTGCTTTATGCCAAAAGGGCGCTTTTGATCGTATGTGAAACTTGTCACAGTTGGTAAGGAGGGGATGTGTCGCTGTGTCCTTTACAGCCTGTAGAGGGAGACACTGGCTCATGCTTTCCTACATAAAATGTGTGCAGCTCTATTTTAGCATTTGGACAGCTGCGTTCTGCTCTGTGCGAATCGGCTTTAACGTATCTGCAGTTTATGCAATACCAGCACATTTATTTTACTTCTGCAAAGCAGTTCCCTCATGCCATTTTCATGATTCAAACGGATATTGTTCTGCACAAAAGTTGTACTCGCATACTTTTGAAATGCCTTTCCTCAAGTGTACAGGAATTGCGGGAGCACGTCACCGGCAGGACTGTACTTCCACAGAAGCGACTTAGTTAACTGCTTACCTAATGCGTCCGTGCAAAGTGACTTAAAAATATCTGACCGATTTTATCCAGCAGTATTTTTACGCGGGGTTTGAACCAGCGGCCTCAAGATTAAAACGCCACGTGATTAGTAATTAAAAATAATTTTTGTATGTGTGAGGGGCTCCTGTGACTGAGGGTTGTGAGGGGCTCTTCCCTATATTTACTGCAGTACAGCCTATGTTTAGTAGCCCTCCTCCCCTTGCCCTGGCTACAGACTGAAGTTCAGCTCGTTCAGACGCGCTGTCTGCATTTGAGACCTTCCTATGTCACCTTTCAGAACTTGCTGAACTCGACTTGCAGAACCCAGAGGCTTGGTGGCTTCTCGCTCCTGCGGAAGGCTGCCAAACCTCAAGACGCGTGCTTGTGTAGGCTTGCGTGTGGGGGGTCCCCGGTTTCCCCCTCTGTTGCTGGGGCAACAGTGATTTTTGGCGGAACCTGGCGTGGAGTTGCTGCCCTATTGGTGCAGACTGCTGCTGTAGGGAAATGATTGGATGAATTTGGGCCTATGCTCTTCTGGGTTTTGTTCTTTTTGTTGTTGTTTCAAAAAGTGTGATTTCACCCCCCCCTCCCCAACCCCACACGTACCCCCAAAACCTTAGCAACAGAGAGCAGAAAAAAAACATAACGTACGAATGTCCGTAAATGACTGTTTTGAATTGTAAATGAATGCGGTTAATGTTTTGTTGGCCATTTAGCCGTAGTTATGTCTCGGCGTTGTACCCGACTGAGACAAGGAAGGGGGTAGCCAAAGACCGAAGGAGAGAACTGATCTGTCAAAGGGCCGGTGTGACTCGAGATTAATGGTTCGCACCCTTCCAGCCTTCAGCCTGGGGACTTGCCATTACAGGGATCCTCTTTGTCTATTTGATCCCATGTCGGTGCTCCAGCCTTTCAAGGAAACGGTTACTTGATCAGTTGAAATATTTTGCCCCCTTTTTTCTTTTTTCCTCGGCGTCATTCAATCCTGTGAAGGACTATCGAGTCGCCCGATGTTACTGAGAAGCAACTTGATTCCATTCCCCTTTCTGTCACTCAAAAGATGGCTTTAGCTGATGTAAATAAACACAATCCTCCTGGAAGGTGCGTTTCTGAATGTACGAGCGGCCTGTGAAAGGTAGCTTCGGCCACCGCGAGAGGCGCCGGGGAGGCCTCGGCCCTCCTTCCGGACTGGAATTTTCACAGCGTTTACCCTATTGTACCTACTGGGGGGGGTTTACATTTCCCTCCGTTCTCTCAAGGAAAAGTCAACCCCAGCGAGTCTGGCATCTCACGTCCCGTAGCGTGACGTCCATTATGCGAGTCTCCCTTTTTCAGTTGCTACTGCGGGCCACGGTAAAGACGGAACATCTGAGTTTTCATTTATCAAATGGTAGAATTTTAAGAGAAAACGTGAATCGCATTTAGAACTTGAAAGAGATGCATTTCCGCTTGTAGCGGCTACGCTAACTTACTCTCAAAGCAACATTTTTCCAGGCCTTATGGCTCAGAATTTTTCAACCGGGTCCCGTAACGGACCGTCTAGACTTTGGTTTTAGCGCACGGCTGTCCACGTAAGATCAGCTAAAGTAAATTTGTCATTTTCACAGGGTACATAAATTTAGCCACGTACACATTTTGTCCCAAAGCTAATAATTCAAAAGTAAAGGTTTTGTAAATATTTTAATCACTTCCTGATAATACAGTAATAATGTAAAAGCTGTGTTTTCCTTTTCTGCTCCTGTACTGTTTTAGCGCAAAAGCGAGCAAGTGTGTTTTAAACAGGGTGTCCATTCATGGTTTGAAAAATGAAACAGTACCTTTACAGTTTTGATTTTTGAGGCTAAAGGCTCTTGGCGCAGCGCTGCATCACACAGTCCAAATAAAGAATCCGCCAGGACCAGGTTCTTTCATGTCTGTTCCTGTGGTGCTCAGATCTGAGAAACCAAGAGCCAAACTTGCCAACTGCGTAGTTATTAGGGGCTGTTTGCATAACCCAAAAATCCGACTCTCGTCTTTTGATGGTGCGGCCCTGGTCCATAGCCTGCTTCCGTGAATAACTCAGAAGGTGGCTGCCTCTTTGAACTAGTGCTGGGATTGGCAGCCTTTTCATTAGCAGGCGCTACTTCAGAAATACTTCAGGAAGCTGCCTGATATGAAGTATTTTCATTAGCAAGCCGTCCTTGCTCTGTGTGAGGCGTGTGAGTGGAATCGAATACAATGTGCGTATGTGTGCGCCTCCACTTATGTACAGTATTTTGCAGTGTGGTCGCGAATATGGCCGAATCCAGGTGCTCTCCCGTATTTTTTTTTCTCTCTCTCCTTTTTTGGCATGTTGGCGAAACTGCAGAGTGTCTGAGAAACACTGTGTGTTTGGATTGGCTCGCAGGCCCCCGTCCCCAGCATTTAATCAGTTTAGATTGACTCCACATTGTTGGCACGCCGCTACTTTCCTGCAGCCGTGTATTAGACATGCAGTGAGGAGGGCATACCAGATTCGCCACACAGTGCTAAGCCATTTACACGGTCTGATCGCGGTCAGAAAGCACATTAAGTTGCGATACGTGCAGCTGGAGAACCAGACTGGTCAGAATGGGAATGTGGGCACAGGAGAGACTCCTCCTCCTACGAGTATTTTAAGGTTCTCGTTGGCCCAGACTGGAACGCGGTTTTGGCGAGGACTGGGGGGGGGGCACGCTAAGCAAGGTGCCGTGTGGAGTCACGGGGGACTGATCTTTCCATCTCTCGTCTATACACAGGTGCCGCGCTCCAGGACCTGACGGAGCAGTTTGCCCCCCCTGAGATGGCACCGTTCATGCTGGTCAAGCTGCTGGAGGCCATTGAGAAGAAAGGTTGGTGCTTGAAGAGACGTGGAAGCTGTGCAATGTTTTATTCCTGTGCAATTTAACCCCCCACCCCATTGTTCAAAGACAGAACCCTTATTTTGTAAGTGTGTAGTAATGCGCTGATTCTTTGTCTTAAGGTTTAGAGTGTCCAACGCTCTACAGGACGTTCACAGCAGGCAACGGCCTAGAAGTCAGGCAGTGCTTTGAAAGTGGTGAGTTCCATGTCCACGGAATGTTCTTGTTAATATGCTTATTTATTCCAGTGGAGCTCTGGATGGTTCCCTATAGTGCTGGTGTCCTTTCCATAGGCTGACTTCTGTGAGGAACACGATAAAAGCATTAGTGTAGCTGCTGATCGTGTGAGGCTGTGTGTGCAACAGGAAGGAAGTACTTGAGCTAACAAACTTGCACTGCTGCATCAGATTCCCCATCTGCAGAGCTGGATCAGCTGGACCTCCAGACTCTCTGCGATGGCCTCAGGAGATACCTGCTGGACCTACCCCATCCAGTAGTCCCCACCTCGGTCTACAGCGAAATGGTGGAAGTCGTTCAAGGTAAGCAGTAGGCAAATAATCTAAATGCAGCTTGAGGTACCGTCTGCTTTTTTGTGGCGTGAGCAACCACTTGAGGGTGCTATTAGACCTGGCGTCAAGGCGAGTGGCGAATACAAAACTGGTGTTGACAGTGCAGTTCCTTACTGCTATCTGTCAGTCCTGCTGGAAAAGTGCCACAGGATAAGCAGCAGGATGGTCAGCCGTGGCAGTGGGATGTATTGCAGCCTTTTATTTTCTACAGTTATGCACTTGCGATGCTCATTTTCAGTTGCCCACAGTTACTTTAGTTGCTTTATGTCCTTCTGTGCCATTTTTTAAAACGTAAGGAATAAAACGTACAGAAGTGTGTACTGTGTGAACGTTCTCAACAAAAAAGGCCAATTCAGAGGCCTAAGGGAACCAGTAAGAGTAGAAAACTCCCTCTTTATTGTGCGTTTTATGGATTATTACCTGAAACACAAACTGACTTCATCTGTTGTTATAAATGTTGGGGGGGGGGGGCATAATTCAAGCAGCCGTATAACTGAAAGGTTGCTGGTTCAAGTCCCACTCCCTGCAAGTGCAGAGCATTCAGTGTGAATTGCTAGTGGTGAACTGTGTTCTACAGGATACAGTTTTTATACAAAAGTGACAGCGGTGTAATAACAAATAACTGTTTGTTTGAACTGACTTTATAAAGTGACTTTCCTAGTAAGAGGGCACATCTCCCCTCTTCATCTGAAGCACTCGAGCTGTCACATGGCTCGAAACAGGATATCTGTGGTTA
Organism: Arapaima gigas; assembly: GCA_900497675.1. Lineage (NCBI taxonomy): Eukaryota > Metazoa > Chordata > Actinopteri > Osteoglossiformes > Osteoglossidae > Arapaima > Arapaima gigas. The sequence goes on along the minus strand of UFQX01001271.1, from coordinate 20,792 downwards.
ATAGGAACTAAAAACCAGGCGGTGAAGTTATCTCGTGCATCTGAAGGCAGCCAATCACCTGCGTGTGTACCTTGCTCTCAGACCCAATTTCACCTCTCAGACTCTGCGGCTGAAACCAAGTGTGTGCAATTTTCCACCTGGCTGCCGAAATCTGTTTTGTGTGCCTCGCTCTATCTCACTGAAATGCACTGATCCAAAGTGGTCACAGGTTCATTTTGTCATGTCAGTTTGTGTATTTATTTATGTGTATTGCTGCTGTTTGCGGTCTGTAATTCTCGTCAGCCCTTCATCTCCAGCGTTTAGCTCCCATGGGTTGTAGCTCAGTCTTGAGTCATACAGCTTCTTTTAGTGTTAGACATCCACACAATTGCGCCGTCACCGCAGCGTAATGCACAGGAGGGGCTGTGGTAGCCACCGATACTTGACCCCCCCCCCCCTTCTCTGTATTTGGGAGTTTTTTGTTTTCCTGTCCTTAGCTGCCAGCTGGTCTACTTTATAGTTGACTATATCTACTGCTTTTCTGTCACTTCCTGGAACGTTGTTGAGCTTCGTGTGTCACTGGTGAGAAGAGTGCTCTTTGAAAAAGTTAAGAGAATTAACTGGAATATCCTCTCGACAGAGGTGCAGAACCCTGAAGAGTGTGGGCAACTGCTGCGCAGGGTTGCCCGCTCGCCCAGCCTGCCAGCTCAGTACTGGCTCACGCTCCACTGCCTGATCAAGCACTTCTGCAGGGTGTGCCAGAACACGGCTAAGAACCTGCTGAGTGCCCGTGTCCTGGGAGAGATCTTCAGCCCCCTGCTCTTCCGCCACCAGACAGTCAGGTGAGACGTTGTGCTGTGTGCAACTGAAGATGAAAAGCATGCAAAAAAAATGAAAAATGTAAGCATATAAACTGAATGATTTCTCTCTTTGACTCTCACAGCTGTGAACCAAGTCCAGATGCCCACATTAGGATCGTAGAAGTATTGATCACCACTGAATGGAGTGAAAGCCAGGCTGCTCCAGGTAATTTTCAGTTTTTCACTATGAGACACGAGGTGAATAAAGCAACCCATAACCACGAAATAATGGGGGGGGGTTTTTTTGTGCCGTCTGCGGCAGTTACAGAGCAGTAACTCCTCCACGCGCATAGACGCTCACGCACTTGAAATGCTCCCTAACTGTAGGCAGAAGGATGATTTAGTCACGTTAACCTGCAAGTTACCAATCGGTAAAGGGGACCCCCCCCCCCCCCCCCCCCNCCCCCCCCCCCCCCCCCCGGTGTTGTTACAATACTGAAAATAAGCAAAGTTTCATTTGTCTTTGTAGTAGAGACTGCTGTCTTCTCAATTTAATCAAATAATATAACAGCTCAGATACTCGAATAGGAAGATTTTAAAGTTGAATTGCTTGATATAGTGAACTGGTTACTTTATGCTCATGACTGCATAATGGGTGTGTAACTTTTCTGATATTTTAGTTTGTTTGTGGTAAAAGAATATATACACTCGTGTTATTGCCTATATATATCCAACTCACAAGTGTCCTGACTGGCTGAGGACAGAAATGGAACTAATGCCGCTAGTTTGAATTGACTCTTCTGGAACTTGGAGTCCCTGCACGTATTCGTTTGCGATATGGAGAAAGAACATTCTGTGGTCCCACCTCTGCCAAGAGGTAAAAGGTTGACTTCACAGGGAGGGGAAGCCAACCTGCTATATAAATGCAATTGAAAGACTAGTGTTTGTTTAGGGTTACATTTTAAATGAGCAAAGATGACCAGCGCTGTTTACGTATTTCTCAGCTTCGGCGTCTCCGACTTCTCGGAGCCGCGGATTCGAATTTAGTTGGGACTTGAACGTATTGAATTGCTGTATTGATGAGTGTTTCAGCTCATTATTCTGCAAAACTTCAGCTGCTGCTCTGGGGGTAATGGAGTCGAGGGTAAGACCTGGTGCCTATCTGTGTTAAGTAATAGAATATCGAACAGAACTCTTCTGTTTAAAGTGCATTTTGTTAAGTTCTGTTTTATCTGTCTTTCTGAAAATGCAACACGTAAACCTGTGCAAACCTGTGGCGGTGAAATCACAAGCGATGGGGTTAAGTGCGGTCGACTGAAATGACACGGTTTTTGCATGCCTACAAGCGCGTGGCGTTTCACACAATAGGTGGAAATTAGTTTGTGAACCGGCTTTTGAAGATGCGAGATCCTGTTGCGCAAGCATCGAACCTTTCAAATCGAAAAACAACTGAGACGGCAGGTTTTTTAGTGGTTAAGGTGCGAGCATCTGCAGGTTGAAGACCAACAGGGGGCTTCGTCATAGAGCAAGCGGTCGAACCTCACTGTCTAAGAGCCATCGGGTCCGTACGTTGCCGTTGCTAGAAGTCTGCAGAACAAACGCGCGCTCGTGACGTTTGGCAGAGAAAGCGAGCACGAAACTGCAACTATAGGGGAATGTTTGACTAAAATGTACTGGATTTGTTAGTCTTTGCGACCGCACTTGCTTTAAACAGAAGCACTTGTCTCGAGAATCGAGGAAGGTGAACGAGTTCGCGTGGACCTTTGTTTGGATTTGTTGGTTACTTTGCGTTGGACATAAATGTAAGCTGCTAAACATAGCCTCATATTTCAACAGCACAACATCAGCCTCCCGAAGCTGCCTCAGCAGTGACTTGGGACAGGCGACCGCAGGATTGAGAGGAATAATGGTTTGTGTGTGTACGCATGTCCCCGGTTGTGTTTTTACAAGCCCCCGTTAAAGATCTTTCTTCACCCTGCTCAGGGGCCCGGGTCTGCCGGGTGGCTGGTTAAAGGTTTTATTACCTGTTAGGGCTTATTTATGCCGTTCCCAGCGTGGGCTGGGCTCAGCTGTCAGTAATTCACACCTGCAGGCAAGCGGGGTGGGGTGGCTTGGCGAGGTGAGCCCCGCTCACAAGGCAAGCTTTTATTCGGTAATCTGCCGAACGGGCCCTGCTCCTTCCTGCGCGAGGCGGCTTAGAGGCCATCTGTTTGAGTTTGAAATGTTTCGTAAAAGCCAGCGCGTTAGAACTCGGCCGAAATGTGCGCGAGGGCGCTCATTTGAACGTGCGTGTCAGGGCCCAGTTACCGGAGTCTATTTTAAGTCAGCTCGAACCGGGTTGGCTGCGAATCTGTCTGCTCCATAGTGAGCACTTGTTAGCCGACGACAGTTTTCGCTTCTGAAGACTTCATTCCAGCCCCCACCCTCCCTCCCTCCCTCCCTGGGCTCCGCTGGCCGTCCCGCCTCCTGCCCCCAAATGCCGCAACCCAGAGTGTCTACCTCAGCAAATATTTGGAGCAGTTCAAAAGTTAATCATAAGATCGAGCTCACGGCGAGCACGGCAGAGGAGCGCAGCGCGGGAGCCGGCTTTCGAGCTGCTGTGGCCGCGTAAATCATTAACCGCGAGGAGCCCGGCCTTTCGGAAGCCGAGCGCAGGCAAACCAGGCGGCTGCGCGTCATTGAGCAGGCGCACGTCTTCTCGCCGGCAGCACGTAGCACCTGCAGCTCCTGTGGATTGCTTGGATTTCGTAGCGGAAACCGTGTGTTAATATCTAAGAAGTTACACGCAAGACACCCCTCCGGGTGGAAACGGGAGACAAAGGACTACGTGCTACGTTGGGGATTATTGTGCAGCAGAATTTGGTGAATTTTTTTTTTTTTTTTTGCAGAAGATGCACAACTTGCAGTGTAAGTACCCGAGGGAGCCGGGAAGACTTGGAATTACCCGTGCGGCGTTTTGGTCAAGTTTGACGGGGTGAATTTAAAACGGTGCTGCCGTAGAGTGGCCCACGTACTAAGCTAGGAGCCTGGTTTCTAGCCCTCCGTCTGCTCGAGGGAGCTGCCGGTGAACAAGTTTTGGATTCTTTCTCCTCATTACTTTGAGGCTGAAGGTTGCCGAGAAACCGCACGTTTTCCTGGCCCTTTACGGACTTTGCGTGGAGTGTAGGCGCAGATGTCGGGATACGAGACCGCGGGGGGATTCCGTACGCCGAAAGCGCGCGGCACTTCGCTTTTGGAACCAACTCGTGGTCCCGTCGATCCTGCGACGGGTGTCGCGTAAACGCGTCACGGTGAGGATATGTTTTCGGCGGGCGTTACAGACCAGCGAAATTTTTGAATATTTGTGTTTTAAAATCGTAATGATGTGGGTAATTTGTCGAGCTTCGTTGAACTTTTAGTTCTCATTTTCAAGTTTTTTTTTTTCTTTTCTTTCTCTTTCTGATTTCACAAGTGAGCCATTTCGTGGTATTAGAAGGAAATGCAATTTTAGCAACTGAGGTGTGTGTGGGGGGTGGGAGACTTTTCCAGCCTCCGTCAGGGGAGAGGATAACTACCCGTTCCTTGGTCCTTTTTTAATCTACTGGGAACTGGAGCTATTTTGGGGCTCCTGGATTTCCTAAGTGTCACAGTCTGGGATTACAGCAGTATTTTAGAGCTCTGGCACTGACCCGGCTGCGCATTAGACGTACCAGCCTACGTGCCGATAGTGACAGAGCAGCTTTTGTCTGGGTGCCAGCAGTGGGACGGACCAGACCGGCGCAGTGCACTGAGGGGAGGGGTGCAGCGAACCTGCCACAGTGCAAAGAAGCCCTAGAACAAGAGCGTACCCACAGACAGGTCGCCGTCTGTCTTTTCCCCTCGGCGGAGGAGCGTTTTCTTCTCCACATCCTCGATTTATTTCCGTCCCACGTGTGGATTGGATCGGCTCGCTCTGCCTAAGTCGGGAAATTTTCCTGCCTGGCGTCGGTGCTGCTTTTGCGTACGGTCGGCAGAGGAGCGTGGGGGTGAGAGAGGGAGCATCTGCACACGTGTATGTGCACACGGAAGGCAAGCGAGGGGAAAGGAGTGAGTGAGTGAGTGAGCTTTCAAAATGACATCATTGCTGGGAGGAAATGAAAGATGCAGCAGCAGGCAGTGAGGCGGGAGTGGTCTGGTGACAATAGCGCTGCCCAATTGGCCGAGGTAAGTGATGTAACGCGTTACCGAGCTTGTCGTCCGTAGCTTTTAAAATGAATACCGAGACAGCTGTACAAAGGAACCTGGCTCCTTGCCTTGCCTCCGTGCCTAATGGACAGGACATCGGTTGTACTGCCCTGCTCTGATGTGTAACACAGCGGGAGTCATGAGCGACCTGGAGGCAGAACGTCCAAAACCCGACCTTACTTTCGGGACGGAGCTTCTGTTTTACATAGAGATGGACCCTCCAGGTAATGCCGCAGTCTTCGCTGGCAGACCGTGGCGGCGGCATGGCCGGTTAGAGGACGGCGGCGACCGCGGTCGTGCCCGAGCTCCCGCCCGGCGGCACCGGGTTAACTAGGCAGGTCCGTTCTGCGCGCGTGCTCGTGTTAACGGAATGGGTCGCGGAAGCGCGGCGGGGGTGTTCCGAGCGAGGCCGTCGGCCGTTAAAACGCAACCTGCGCGGGGCGAATACCGCAGGCTGCGGTTGGGAGAGAATGCAGAATGACCAACGCAGACAAAGGAGCGCAGATCCCCAGGTTAAAAATAGCGACTTGTTTCCACCGCTCCGCAATCCTGACAGATTTTGACCCTGCAGGTAAATGTCATCGATGCGATTAGCGCTTCGACTTCAGCAGTCGCCTTTTCTAAATGACAGCTCTTGTACGTGATATTTAGATCGAGGAAATTTTTAATTGTTCACAACCAGGCGTGTGTCTTCAAGGGTCCTTTGTTCCACTACCGATCCGGTCTTTAGCACAAGTTTTTGTACGTTCGTCCTGCTCGGTTTTGCTGGCCGTGCGACTGTTGTTACCTTATGTCAACATTAGCGTTTGGGCTGCTGTTAATTTTTAGACGGACTGTAATTGTACCGAGGAATGTTAGCAGAGCCGAGTGTGAAGTGGGCAACAGATGGGCTTTACTCTCCGCTGTGATTTATGGCTACATCCTGCCGTGATGCGGGACGGTGAAAGAATGGTCTCTCCACCCTAAATGAAAGACTCCAAATGCCCCTCTCGTAGTTGTGGAACAGTAATATTTCCTGAACCTTTTTGAATAAATCGGAAAAGCGGGGGGGGGGGGGGG
>UFQX01001271.1:0-14679 GCA_900497675.1 Arapaima gigas | reverse complement strand
GGGGGGGGGGGGGGGGGGGGGGGCAATGCTATTGTGTATTTTTAACTGCTGTATACGTGCGGTCGGGTTGAATCTTCAAAATATGAAATCTTCAGTGTAGCAGCTTCTCAGTATTAATTGTCATATTTAAATGGCATGTGTTGTTTCTGCAGCCCTACCTCCGAAACCGCCGAAGCCCACCCCCATCACAAACAACGGTATGAACAACAACATGGCACTGCAAGATGCCGAATGGTACTGGGGAGACATCTCAAGGCAAGTCCCGTACCTCGCAGACCACGCGGACGAACCGCCGCATCCGCAGCCGTGAGAAACGATGACACGAGCTAAAAAGGAGACAACGTGACTTAAGCGGGAAGCCGGTGTGTTCTTGGTAGAGTGCCGTATAACTGCGGAAGTGGACGGGAGATTTTGTTTTAGCGCCGCTTGTCACGCAGGAACGTGGAAGCGGAAGGTAGACACGAAGGCACTGATGGATCGCAAAAGCAAAATAGTGTTCTGTCACCGTGCTGCCAACTTGCTGCTTCCCCCCGTACCCTAGGTGTGCGGTCATTTTTCTCTCGTTTCTAGACTGCGGTTTTCGGTTTTACCGCAGCTGTATCCAAGTCGGCTCGGACGTATATGTCGCAGAGCGTTTCTGTAGATTAGCTGGCGTGCGATCGAGTTCCGTCCGCTTAACACGGTGCTGGTGGCAGCAGTCGGCGAAGCGGGTTTTGATGCAGTGTCTCTTGCCTCGGCCGTAATTACATTTCTGTTTCGGTTTTCTTATACAACCCTCTGTCTGTTTACAGGGAGGAGGTCAACGAGAAGCTGAGAGACACGGCCGACGGTACATTTTTGGTCAGAGACGCCTCAACAAAAATGCACGGAGACTACACTCTGACACTGAGGTACTTTCTGATCTTTCCCTCCCTCGCAGTATCGTTTCTTCTGAGCAAAAGGGTCTTTGTGTTCGGTAAGCAAAAGATCCTTAGACTCTCGTTTTAATCTGTTTTTGCAGGAAAGGGGGCAACAACAAACTTATCAAAATCTTTCATCGGGACGGGAAGTACGGTTTCTCAGACCCGCTCACTTTCAACTCCGTGGTCGAGCTCATTAATCACTACAGGCACGAGTCCTTGGCCCAGTACAATCCCAAGCTCGACGTGAAGCTGCAGTATCCAGTGTCAAAGCACCAGCAGGTAAATAATCGGACAGACCCAATGAGGGCTTTTTTGGGTCGCAGTCATCGCATTAAAGAAGAAAAATTCCTCTGACACTCACGGAAAATTGTGAACAGTAGCTCTCATTGAATGTGCATCTTTTTATCATCTACTCCAGGACCAGGTGGTCAAAGAAGACAACATTGAAGCAGTGGGTAAGAAGCTGCACGAGTACCATCTCCAGTACCAGGAGAAGAACAAGGAGTACGACAGGCTGTATGAAGAGTACACAAGGACGTCACAGGCAAGTTTTTGGGCACAAGTTCAGAGACGTCACCTTCGGTGCTTGTGTGGGAGACGGCGACTTGACAACGGGGGGGTTTTTTTTGTTACACCTTAGGAAATTCAAATGAAGAGGACGGCTATTGAAGCCTTCAACGAAACAATCAAAATATTTGAAGAACAGTGCCAAACACAGGAGCGGTACAGTAAGGAGTACATCGAGAAGTTCAAGAGGGAAGGCAACGACAAGGAGATTCAGAGGTAATCTCTCGCCTGCGCCGTTTGCTTTTTCACGAACCGAAAACGGCGTTTTGACGGAAACTTTGACATTTCTACGTAATGCTTTTATTTTGGTGTAATTTCTCGTTCTGTGACCCCATACCAAACCCCCCCCCCCCCCCTTCAACTGCCGACAGTCTTGTTTGCATCCTTTTTCCAGGATCATGGGCAACTACGAAAAGCTCAAGTCGCGGATCAGTGAGATTGTGGACAGCAAGCGTCGTTTGGAGGAAGACCTTAAGAAGCAGGCGGCCGACTACAGAGAGATTGACAAAAAGATGAACAGCATCAAACCAGACCTCATCCAACTCCGCAAGACCAGAGACCAATATCTGATGTGAGCCCTCAGCTTTCCTCTGCCCTTTGCACACGTTCCTGCAGAAGCCGGCGCTCGGCTGCCCGTTTTTCTCCGGAGGAGTTGTTCACTGGCTGAATGCTCTATTGCAGGTGGTTGACTCAGAAGGGGGTCCGGCAGAAGAAACTGAACGAATGGCTCGGAATCAAGAACGAGAACACCGAAGAGTACGTATCTTAACGTTCTGTTTGACGGATCCGAGCGGATCTGTTGCTCCGATAGCAGCCACCCGTAACGTCTCCTCCGCTCTCCGCTCGCAGCCAGTACTCGATGGTGGACGACGACGAGGACCTCCCACATCACGACGAACGCACTTGGAAGCTGGGCAACATCAACCGACATCAGGCTGAGGCTCTGCTCCGGGGAAAGAGAGACGCCACATTCCTGGTCCGGGAGAGCAGCAAGGCAGGCTGCTATGCCTGCAGTGTAGTGTATGTGTCTGTGGCGGGGGGGCGCGGGGTGATGCGTACGTGGAAAATGTCCTTGAAAGATTTGTTTTTTTTAATACTCTGCATTGCGTTAGATGTTACGTTCTTAGATGAGTATGTTGCTCCAGGAAATGCCCCGTTTTAGTCTGAATTATAGATTAAGATGTTTGACGGTTCTCTCTTTCTCCTCCCCAGTGTCGATGGTGAAGTGAAGCACTGTGTCATCAACAAGACGCCCACAGGGTACGGCTTCGCGGAGCCTTACAACCTGTACAGCTCCCTCAAAGAACTGGTGCTCCACTACCAGCACACATCCCTTGTACAGCACAATGACTCTCTGAATGTGACGCTAGCATACCCAGTGTACGCACACCAGAGGCGGTGAGCACCTGCCGAAGTCTCCCTGGACCCGCCAACGGCAAGCGAAGACGGCCTGCACTCTGGGTGCGGAAATATCCGGAAGCACTCTGTTTCACTACGGATTTGCCGGAGAAGTTGACGTCTCGGCGACGGACTCCGCGTGAGGTGCTGAGAAGTGAATGTAGTTTTTTTTTTTTTTTTTTTTTTTTTTTTTTTTTTTTTTTTTTTTTTTTTTTTTTTTTTTTTTNATAGAGGCCTTTTCTTAACGGTGCTTGCTGTTTTCAAAGCTTTACCAGCTGGAATGTTGAATGCTGATAATGCCGGGGCGCTTTTTTGTTTTTGTTTTTTTTTTTTTTTTGTACAGTCCCTGCCATGTCCTTTTGTATTTTTATTTCTCACCTGTCTGCCAGCGCGTGAGCATGTTGCGTAGGTGTGAGAGTGCTCGTGACCAAAACTCACGATCCACCCCAACTCGCCTGCTATAGGGATGGTTGACTTACATTCAAGTGTTCAGTTATCTTGGATCAGCTGACAAATGTAGCAAGAAGGCACTTTTTCCACAACACGACGGTTTCCTCTACAAGTGTTGCGTCGACAGACACTCATTGCAAGATAGCAGCTTTTTCTTCTTCTGTCCTCCTTTCTTCAGAAGCATTAATGTGCAAACTTGAAACCCCCCCCCCCCACTCTGGACAAGCAAAACGCAGAGACAGGACATTATGGACAAAGAAAGTCATTGTACATATTCAGAGGAGAATAACAAAGTGATTTAAACCAATAGTGCAGTACCAAAAAATGTTCCGATCCTTTTTACTTTGCTATTTCTGCTATGCAATTCTGTATTTCCTCAAAGCTGTTAACTTTACATGTGGCTATCCATCATATAAGCTTGTTTTTATTGCTGTTTTTGTTTCGTCATGCCTCTGTCCGACGTGGTGATATTTTAAGTGTCAAAATGGCAAAGAAATTGGCCCAAGTTTTAAACGATAAAATAAAGAGCATTAGATTTTCATCGCGGAACTTCTCTTTCGGTGACTAGTATAAACTCCACAGTTAAACTCTTCTCCTTTTTACTTTGTTTTCTCCTAGGCGGCACCTACTGAGGATTTGTAAGCTGCTTTTTTGACAAATATCAGATTTTTTTTTTTACCACCCCCGTTTTACTCCTGACAGCTTTATTTCTGATTTCTGACGCTGTAAAGTTCTGAACAAAGGATCAGTTTTAGCTGTAGTATCGCGGCTTTGCTGGGCGCGCGTCCGACGGCTGCGGTGCCCGTGTTCACGGTTGCCACGGAAACGACAGGATAATTTTGCCGCCGCCCATCGCCCCCCCCCCCCCCAGTACTCGGAGTAAGTTGAGCCGAAGTGTTGGAATGCCACACGGTGTAANCCCCCCCCCCCCCCCCCCCCCAGTACTCGGAGTAAGTTGAGCCGAAGTGTTGGAATGCCACACGGTGTAATAAAATGATCGGTTAGGAGAAAAAATGACCACCTCCTTCCTAGTTGATAGTATTTTTCTGTATCAGAAAATCCGTTATGACTGTGTACACGGACAAGAGGAATCGTGTCTGCTGGCCTCCGACTTTGATGCTGAAACCTGAGGCGATGCCAATATATAGAAATTCTGTTACCTGGAGAAAATAAAGTACCAAATTAAATCGATGCCCACTGAATAACTGTTTCTAACTGCACACATTTTACTACTGTATTTTCATTAAATGTAACTTATGTCTTGAAGCAGGTTTCGTGTGTTCGGTAATATTTCTACACTGGGACAGTGTTAGGCTGCCATTCTAACCCACGAATAAACAACCGATAGATAGGCTGTGAAAATGTAATTTGACAAAACTAGCATGTTGCTTTTCTCTGTGTGCTCGACTTTGCACTGTATGTGGAAGCTCCCCTTTTCACAGAAAATGTTCCTTTTCGAACCAAGATGGGCTGCAAGCACCTGTTTGTACAAAGGCATTTTTTTTGTTAACAATTTTAGATCTTTAAACTGTTTGCCTTGTTACGATTATCCATGGCTCCACTTTTGCTTTTAAATATAACCATTTATTGTAGCTATTTGTTGAGACAAATGGACATCCACCTGATGCATTGGTGCAGCTCAAACTTAATATTTTACCTGCATAGAAACTTTGCATGCAACACTGGTCTTTCAGAAGTCGTCATGGTATCAAGAAGGTGGAACGGCTGAACAACCTGTAGAACTGTTTTTGGCTTTGGTGGCAGCAGATGCAAATTCTCCAAATGAGGTTGGAATCTGGTTTATTTCAGAATCACCTTTTTTTTTTTTCCTACTATAATTTCCTCAACTGCTGTGCAAAAGAACCTGTGAAAAGGGAGCCGGACGGGGAAGGATAGGTACTACAAACGCACACGCCGCTTGAGAGCGAAAGGATTCGGGCGTAAATCTCGGAGAGGTGGGCTGGCGGGAACTTTGTTGGATTTTCATCTTCTACGCTGGTTGGACTTGATGGGAAAAGTGTGCTGACAAAAAGTAGAAAAAAGCATAATAATCCCACGTCAAACTATTATGGGGATAAATCTTTGTGCTCTTCAACAGTACTGGCCGTGTAGGTCTTGCCTTTGCTGCCAGGATATAATTTAATTTACTTTCTTTCACCTTCTTGTCTTTGGTTCCCAAAGAGCAGGATTCTTCAACCTGAGCCCCGGGGCTCTGGGTCCAGCGTGTTCCGCAGCTCTCCTTACGCCACTAAGGTCGTACAGGTTCATCGAAGGTTCTGGCTTTGACTGAGGTGCTTGGCTGCACCTCCGGGCTGGAACAAAACGCTGGACGCACCCCCGCGGGACCGGTTGCGGAGTCCTGCTGTGGAGTCGCTGTGTTCTGAGAGTTTTATGTTGGGAGATCTGCGGAGGGCAGTTGGCCTCGCGATGCAGACCAACTGTGAGCTGTCTGTGTTCAGAGTAATTTAATCAGTGTTTGTTTTTTTTTTGTTTTTTTTAAAAAAATGCTTCAAACTTGTACCAGGCTGTGTTAAAAGGAAAATAAAAACTTGCTTATGACAAAGATTTTTACACCACAGGATCAGACATCCTTTGTTCCCATGCAAGTTTTATCCATCCGTCCGTCCATCACCGGTGAGCGCGGGACCCTGAGGAGGGTTGTCACGGTGTCACCGGTGAGCGCGGTACTCTGGCGACGGTTGTCACGGTGTCACCGGTGAGCGCGGGACCCTGAGGAGGGTTGTCACGGTGTCACCGGTGAGCGCGGGACCCTGAGGACGGTTGTCACGGTGTCACCAGTGAGCGCGGTACTCTGGCAACGGTTGTCACGGTGTCACCGGTGAGCGCGGGACCCTGAGGACGGTTGTCACGGTGTCACCGGTGAGCGCGGGACCCTGAGGACGGTTGTCACGGTGTCACCAGTGAGCGCGGTACTCTGGCGACGGTTGTCACGGTGTTGCCGGTGCGTTGTGCTAACTTATAACCGGATGAAATTCCACTAGTAGGTACAAACCAGAAAACAGTCTGAAGAACCACTGCGGTGTCTTATGCAAATTGCTGATGTCACTGATTTAAAAAAAAAAGAAAAAAAAGCTTAATCCCAGTTTTCCAGAACTATCTGTACTAAATCAGTAAGTTTGTATGTGTGTTTATGAGGTTTAGCAGTTATCTTCCTACCTGGCTGATGCGGGGTTTGGAGGGAACGGTGTCGAAAGGGCGTTTGTTACCCGAGCGTCCAGGAGGAGCGCGGGGCCGCGCCGAGGTGGGACCTCGGCCTCCTCTCGGGCGCGTGGTTACGAGGAGCGTTTTTGAGACGCGGGAATCCGATCGAGTCGCCGCCGCGACGCCTCAGGAAGGACCGTAAATAGAACAACTGCAGAGGAACGACGCAAACCAGGACTTCGCTGCACGCCGTTGATGTTCTCCTGCTCAGAAAAGCTCATAGTCGACCACGTTTTTCACCAAACTTAGTCACGACGTGGAATTCATTTCGGGGCACGAAACCGACAATATCGTTCAACGTGGAAGAGCTGCACCGGGAAGCTGTGCTAAATGCCGTGGACTTGCACTTTCGTTGCTTTGTCTTCCTTTCGCCGACATCTTGCCCCGCTGCGCGATCGAAATCCGGCGGTCTTGTAACAAAGAAGTCGAACGTATTTGCTTGTGTTTGACCACGACCGACACGGCAGGAGACAAATAATCGGGCAGCGAAGCGCAAAAAGGTGAATCGAGAAGCTGAAGAGTGGAGTCCTTCTAAATGCTTGAAAGTGAGAGATCGTTCCGGATGCTTCCCGCCACCTTCACCCACAACGGGGGGTTTTTATTTGTTGTTTCTTATGGTTTTTTTTTTTTTAGAGCAACTTTGTCGGCTTTTTGGAGGAGAAAAGTCTACATGCACACAGCGCGGGTGCGCACGTCTGTATCTGTAAAACTCCGTCTTTGTCCGTTTGTCCCACAGACGTGAAAAATAATCCAGCGCCTAAGCAGGCAGTCGACCGTCGCTCACCGTAACTGAGGGTTTTGAGGGGTCGAGCTCACTGATCTCCAAAAAGGCTGCTTGCCGTTTTAAAAATGATTCATTAATAATATTAAAATTTAAAAAACATTAACGTTCGAGGGCAAGCAGGAGTCGCACCCCGTCTGGGGTGAAGTCACACGCTGCGCGCACGTCCGTGACGCTGATGGATTTTCCCGCTCCACGCACGTGTGTTTTTAGGGCCACCAGTCCACGTGAAACACGCACCTTTGGACTGGGGAGGAAACCAAGGCAGATCTCGCTACGCTACGGCGTTGCCCTGCCGAGAAGCACGTAATAAAAAACCCGAACGCTGCGTGGAAAAAATGTGACCGCAATAAATGCGCTGCAATAAATGTGTCAAGTGTCCCAAATGTCTGGGAATCGCAGTCCGACAGGTCGGCCCGTTTCTGCGGCCCGAGTGAGATTCAGGATGGACGATGGGAGATGAAAACATACGGGAATAAATGAGCTGCATTCACAGCGCAGACGTAAAAATAGTCACGCCGAGGACTGGTGTCCTGCCCAGCGAGTCCCCTCGTGCTGCACGGTGACGAAACGGCGCCGAGAATTCAGACTGAAGGCCGCGATACGGCACCTTAGACGATTCAGGACGCTGGTTTATGGCCGACGCCTCTATAAAAGGGGTCAGAGGTGAAGAGACGGAAGAAAGTGTGCATTAGGACTCAGATAAAGACTTTTACCAAGCGTGGCTTGAAAACTGCCCGGTTTTGACTGGCCAGCGCTGCACCTTCGGTGGCGCAGGAGCAACACGACACTTTTGTCACCTCTGTCTTCCCAACGTTCCTCTAATCCTCCGAGGTCAACTGAACATGAAATGAGAGGAAGGGCGAGAGGACCCCCGCCGGAGCGGCGCCGGCGTGAACCGCGTCACGCGCTCCAGGTTGACCTTGTTTTTTGGATGCAAACGACGCGCTTTTGCTCCAGAGCTTCGGCCCAACGTTCTCACGCTGCCCCCGTTCGGCCTGCAAACGCCTCCAATCTAGACCCCCTCGAACGCTTCGTCGCGAAAGAAGGTCTTTGTTTTGGTCCCCGTCGTCCTGCCGCCGATCGCCACGTCGAAACATCCATTTTGAGCTGATCGACGTGATGATTTCGTTTCCGAACGATCAAAAGTGCGATTTCGCATCGCGAGGAGACCCTCCTCCGCCCCCTTCTGACACCTTACCGCCCACTTCCGGGCCGTTTCCGTGGACTTTACAACCTTTGTGAACTTAACGGGGATCCAGGCGCTTGGCGGAGTTTCACAGAGCACATTTATAGCAGGATCCACTGCCTAAATCGCACGACGGGTGTATTTTATTTCCCAGGCAGGAATTCCTCCTATTGCACATTTACCACTGTTTAACGGCGAGGTGCCGTTTTCTGGAGGACAGAGCTTCCTCGGTTAACTTGCACCCGGTCATCTGTCTCCAAAGTGAGGGCCTCAAAATTAACGTTCAGATTCTATTATTAGTTAAACATATATATTCTGTTACCGTATTGCAGGGTAGCGCAAAACCGAGGGCCGCGAACGCTCCGGGTGCCCAGTCGAACCTCTGAGCAACACTTTGCCGGGGGAACTTTCCGCAACGCTGCAAAGAAAACAGATGTTCAGAAGAATAACTGCGCACGTTCCTATATTAAACCTAGTTTCGGGCGTCTGAAGCAGCATCGGATGTCCCAGAAGATCAGGCACAAGCGAGAACCCTGAAAGCAGTATGAAGACTGGGGGACCACTTTAAATTAGAAAAAGAAACTCAAGAAACCAGGCCTTCTTCATGTGAGGTCCACAGACCCCCTGGCTTGCTTTAAAGAAACTAACTGAATAAAATGCGAAAGTGGTCGCCGCTACGCGGTCACTTTTCTCGTAGCGCTTGTTCGTCTCTCGCTCTCACCGGGGTCTGTGGCCCGGAGCAGGTTAAGAAGGAAGAAGGAGGACTTGAGAAGCACCTGTCCTTCTTCAGAGTTAAACTCAACGTGCCGTGGAAAAGTATTTGCCCCCTTGCTGATGTCCCAGTTGCGCCACATTCGTCTCGCTGAAGGGCTTCAGACAGGGCTTCCAGTCTCCAAGCTGCTGCTGCCCAGTTCATCCCACGGAGACACGGAAGAAGTCAGTCCAGGTTGGCCCTGGTTCTTCACCACCCGCTGATAACCGGGGGTGAAAATTCCGGCCGCCGCCGCCTCTAGTTTCACAAACTAGAACGTGAAGAAAACGTGAGTGAAACACCGGCAAACGCTGCCGAAACGAAGATGCGGATCTGGCCGTTTCTAAGGGCAGCAGATGACCGATGTGTTCGCCAGCTCTGGCCCTGCGGGGTTCTGCTGCCAGCAGGACGGACTCATGTAAAATAAGGTCGTGCGGAGTTTGAGGAGAACGTTGGCGTTCGCAGGGCTGCTGGACGAGGATCTGGGTCCGGGAGGAGGAGACTGAATACGGCGGAAGTCCAGGTCAAAAATTTAAAGTTAATATTCTTATTACGGTGCTGTAAACCACATTATCACCCAGCTAACCTATTTTTTCACTTTTATCGCCTAATGCGACGTGCAACAAACACAGAATGTGCCCGATAAAATATACACTTCCGTACCGTGCAGTAAATCACAGGCGAAAAAGCGGGGAAAAAGTCGCCGAAACTGATGCTGCTCCTCTAAACAGCGATTTTGGACACGGTTATCGGCATTAGTTATTTTGTGCTTATGGTTATTTTCTCCAAAAAAGGCGGGAAAAATAGTTCAGGACCCGTGTGACACAGAGACAGGAAGGAAGACGGGCGGGTTTACTGGGACAGACCTGCTGATGTCAGGTGCTGGAAGCTGACAGCACCGCGCCGGGTTGAGCAACGGCTGTCTGGGGCTCAGAGTACAGGTGTAGAAGGGAGCCGCCGGGTCGGGGAGTAAACAGCGAGCGGTTAATGTTTGCCGGAGATATCGGTGCGCGACCGAGGTCACCTCCGGCCCAATGATGTAACGCTTGGGGGGGAATCTTCAATACGGCCCCACCTGACCCAACGCCCCCGGGAGTATAAAACGTCAGGCCCGGTTCTGCCCCTCCGAGACGGACGCGTCAGAATCCAGTTCTCGCTTCTGCACCAGCATTTCCGCTGTTAATTCAAACGGCGCTTTGGTTGATCGCGGTTAAAATGCGGGTGAAACCGAAGAAATGCCAACATCTCCGAGGTTCACGCTACAGGCTCCGTTTAAGCGTCCCTCGAATAACGCAAACTCGGCGTTAAAAAAAGTTCCGAGCGACCTAGTCCCGAGCTGCGGCGCTCGGCCGACCCCTTTCGCCCAGTTTGAACGCAGTTAAAACGAGAAGACGGCAGAGGAACCCCCGGGAGGGATTATTCGGAGCCGCAGAGGTACAACCACATCCCGGCTCTCGGGTGTGCCGCTACCGAAGAGGTGAAGATCTTGTGAAGGTGTTTCCATAACTGTATGTGTAAGCCAGTCACATTTTTAACACTTTCTCCATGTCTTCCAGATGGCCACGCGTGGAGATGCACCCAGCTGCTGAAGAACCACCCTCTGAACCGGTCAGTCGTGTTTACGGTCAACCGGCTATAATATGGAACGGATCTGTGCTGTAGGACTTCAGCCCGTGTTAAACCAACTCTTTCATCCTTATTAAACATGTAGATTCGTGTCAACAGGCAACTCGACCCTCGACAGACCACCGATCTCCAGCTGACGGTTTCCGTTCCAGCTTGTCCAGCACATCGTCCACTTTTATCTCCTCGGCCGATTTATCGCTCTTCATTTTTGCTGGGGATCCGATCGATCGCGCCATTACGCCGTGACTGTGTATTATGGGCTGGCGTCGACGGGCGGAACAGCTTCTTGAGGCCACGCGGGAAAAGACGCCCGGACTGCGCTGATCAAACGCTTTTAGCGCCCGGGAAGGTCTTCCCGAATCGCCGCCAGGTCTGGTCGAAGCTCCTCACGGAGGCCGTGGACGATCCTCCGTAGCTGCGGCCGGATGTCGGGACTCGGCGGGGGTCGAGAAGCTCCCCCTCGTGCGCGACTTTCACCCGCTGGTGACAAACAGACCCGCCGTCGCTCCGCTTTGTGTTTTTCCTTTCCACCGTTTTCAAGCCGTTTCCCGCATAGACAGACGTCAGCGTTTTCCTTCTCTTCTTCTTCCCCTGAATCCTCTCGGTGTGGAATTGCATGTAATATTTTATTTATATTTCTCTCGCCCCCCAACTGTAGCATGAAAACGGCGTGTGGATTTCTGCTCTGCTGCGTCGGCCTTACATTTCTAACCCCGCTTTCCAGGGTGCAGCAAGACAGCATGTGACAAATAACTACATGATGATACAACACACACACACACACACACACACACACAGAGCAGTACCCTTGAACACGGCAGTCGGTGAGGTAGAAGCGGCCGATCGTTTAAAAAGGTAAACAAATGAAAAGAACTTTAGATAAAGGTGTCAGATAAGTAATGTGTTAATAATGTCGAATCGGAATCTAAAACGGTTCATCGGAAAAAAAGGGCAAATAAACGGGTATAATAAGGAATGAGCCGAGGTGCCACGATGCCGCCGGGACCGCCGACGTCCCTCGGCAACTGAACCGAAGTAACCCGCGGAGAAAGGCGCCGTCTTCTCACCTTTCCGAGGGCAGCTGTTGGTTTCACAGGCCCCCCTTGTTCCGGGTCACGTCAGCCGGGGAGAAAAAGCGCCATTAAAAAGGTTTTCGTTTGGTTCCTCTATAAAAAAAAAAAAAAAAAAAAAGCGAAGTGGTTGGTGCTGCACGTGGATTTAAGAGATGATCAAACACCAGGGTTTGAGCCTCTGCACAAGGTCATCCGTGCTGGGCAGTGACCCCCCCCAAGGCTCTGGAGTCATTTTTAACTTTTATGACCTCAGAATATATGATGTTAGGGTGGGGTGCCAGGAGATGTGTGACCCGAGCCCCCCCCACTGACATTCAATGGCTGCAGGACGCAAGAAAAAATGTTTTATTGGTTGATGTTTTCTCAAAACATGGCTGTTTGTGTGTGTGTGTGTGTGTGTACAGTGGTCTGTTTGCCCTCATCCAGACAAATACTGAGAACCACCTGGAGGCCCATATCACTAATGTGTGTGTGTCTGTAATCTGTAAACCTGGGATCCCATGACCTGAGATCTCACACTCACACACACACAGGTGTGTTTAGGACCAAACCTGTTTCTCTCATTCATATTCTTTGTGAAGTTAATCCGGCCTCATCTGCCAGAACCCTACAACATACTCCTGCTCTGACCGGGCCTTGAACCCCAGGCTGCCGGCGCAGCTCCTCGCTGACGGCTGTGACGTCGCGCTTGTGCCACGGAGGAGCTAAAGCATTAAAAGTCTGGTAAAAACTGCCCAAAATGACCGTTTCAGCATCAGCTGTCGGGACCAGGACCTCCGTCCAGATTTGTTGGAGTGATACAACCGGAAAAGAAAAGCCCAGATCTCATGTGGGATTTTCCTGTTTTCCGGGGGTCCGGAAAAGCTGGACGGGGGCGGGGGGGTGGGGTCAAGCTGTCCCGTCAGGGTCCGCGTCCCCCGCGCGCCGCTCTGCTTGGCACCGCAGAGGCGACCCTAAAGCAGATGTGTGGCTGAGTGTTAAACCCACAGAAGAACCTGGCCTAATGCCCGACGCCATTAGTGCCCCCCGTGCAGCTCCCTCCCTTTTTTCATTCTCCCGCTAAATCGCTCTACACATCCGTATCCGCATCCGTCCGGGGGGTGGGGGGGTCGCCCACATATTTCAAACCTGACACTTAACAAGGATCCCCATCATTATTCATAACCTTTTTACACGGAGACCCCTCACTCGACTGACAGCGGACGGCAGGATTAGATTTGCGATACTACTGAGTGTTTTTATAGGCTGCCGAAGTAACGTGGGCGCCTGAGGGCTCCGATACATACGAATCACGCAGGGCGTTCACTTAGGACCCAAAGTGCACGACTTTTTTCAAGGCGCCTAGGCGTGTTGCTCCGAAAAGAGCTCATAAAAGGAAATCCCTTCGCGCTTACATAACGCTTAGTCGGCATTTTTTATTTACTCTCTTCCAGAGAGTCCAACCTTCTCTTTCTTACCCCGGCATCGCCATCTAGGGCCTCGCGTGTCGCACGCAGGAACCTGCTGCACGTTATTAAAGTCCGTCGAAGGGCTTTATTTTATTGTTCATTTCTCTTCCGCACTTCTTTCTTACTTCTCTTCCCCGGTGCAGAACTGGAACCTTCAACCGTTTTCCCTCGGCTGCACGGCCTGCAGGTGACGGATTGTGCTTGTTGGGAACAATCTGTTGGAATGAAACCTCAGAAGTCCACCACCGAAAGACTGTGCTGTTCTTCAGCGGCAATAAAATCGTTTTCTCTTCATGTCCTTTTTATTGAAATGAGCTCCGCCGATCCAAAAAGTCACGTCTTGAGCGGAGGGGCCAATAGGCCAAAACGGGGCTGAATCGATATCCGAAGCAGATTAATTCCACACGAGGCGAAAACACCTGATTCTCCACAGGTCGGCATGTTCACGTCAAACCCGGACCGTTTATAAGCTCAATAACAGACCGTTTGGCTGAGCTGGGAAGTGAGATGTTCATAAACTAGAAGTTGTGGAACAAAACATTTCTCTTAATATATATTCAAGCGCCGTCACGGCGCAGTGGAACCAGACCTGTGATCTAAAGGCTTTCACGTGAGCAAATATTTTAACAAAGGATACTTGACTAAACCAAGAGACCTGAAGGACGAGCGAGCGTGTGGAACCACCAGGGGATCTGCTGTCCTCGTGTGGTCTAGGTGACACTGTGGGCTGAAAACCGCAGGCGAGTCGCAGTGTGTGTTCAGAACCAGGCCTCCACGTTCGCCCATCAGAAAACCTTTGGTGTGAATCAGACTAAATTTATAAGCGGCAGACTCACCTTAAAAAAGAAATGCAATATAAGGTCATAGGTGTCTCACATATACATTTATAGAGCAAGCTTAGCATTTGTTCCTCACCAGTCAGGGGTCCGATGCAGAAAAAACCCTGCAAATGGAAACTCCAGCAGTTGTGGTGATTATGAACGAATGATTTTTGAATGGGACGGAAGAGAGAAGAAAACTGGTGGCTAAACAACAACTACTTACAAGGCGAGTATCTCAAACCACCAAAGGAGTCAAAGTATAAGTTAACACAACATCCCACGGAAATGGACTTGGATTGAAAGCGTACATCTCGACCCTGTTGTCAGAATCCTGACAGCTGCTCTGACTTCACCCTGTGACACCTACCATCTAAAAAGTAACAGTTCAAGATGCCCTGTGGATGACAGAAGATGCCCTGCAGATGACAGAAGGTACAGGGAACAGTTCGAG
>UFQX01001270.1:68951-92407 GCA_900497675.1 Arapaima gigas | reverse complement strand
GGGGGGGGGGGGGGGGGGGGGCGCTTTAGAAATCCTGTTACAAGCTCCACATATGTTTAGCAAAACATGGTTTAAGCTCAGCTCGGTATGTAGTCGACACGAACAGCAATGCAAAGGAAGAAAACGGCAGACTGTAACACTGCCCCCGAGGGCGTCCCGCGTAACAAAACGGGCGATTTAAAATAAAACAAAAGGTTGCCTTTCACATCCTCCAGCGTGAGCTGTCAAACAAAACCCAAAATAAATGTGGACGTTGGGGTATTTTCTTTATTTTCGTGGCAGTGATGTGATAAAGTGAAATACTTATGAAAATACTTGACCTCTACCAAAGGAATTAGTAAAATTCTTTCGCTAAAAGCTAAACTACTTTAAAATATGTATACAGTACAGACAAAAAGTTAAACATTTTACATTTTTTTTAAACAACCTTGATGCTCTGGTCTTAAATTTAAAAGCAAAATAAAATACTTTTGAATGACAACTTATGGATAGAAAAGAGATATTTCCGGATAAAAAAAAAAGTTAGACACCACTATGGGTTGCACTATAGGCTGGTAATTTCTGAACGTTTCATCATGATCCTGTACAAAAACACTGATCTATTGGATTCATGTCAGTAGAAACTAGAGGAAGTGAATTTAACTTGAATAATTAAACAGCAGCGAGGTGCAAACTTCAGCTCGGAGGAAACCATCTGAGAACATCAGCAGGGCACGATTTGGCAGCCAAGTTTAAAATACATACTGCTGAATTTTGGGGGAATTATGAGGGCTCTGCTCCCGCTTCCTACGTCTGACACGAGCGGCCCTCACGCTGGGGAGGGGGGGGTTACCGCTTTCTGCACTGTCCTTAAATACTCTTTTGAAACTACTGTAACAGTACCGTGTTCAAAATCAGCTCGCTAAAAACTGTAGAAAATAAAACGGCTGCAGTTAAATGACTGACAGGTATGTTGGACCCCCCCGCCCAAAAATACTGGGTATTTAGAGAGAGAAGATTTATTTTGAAATGAGTTGACAGCCGGCGTGAAATAATACGAACAGCAGCAGCATCGCAGCGCGAGCAAGTTAACCCTATGAATGAAATGCTCTCCACAAAGCCCACTGAGGGACAGAGCTGTTGCGTAAATGTTAATACTGTGTGTAATAATTTAAAAGCGCAGGTTTGGCGTTACACCGTGTGAAGAGACGGTTGCTTACGTAGCTGGAGACTCTTCTGCCTTACAGCCCCTCACTGGAATATCGAATTAATAGCCCATCACTCCGGAAACTGGGTTGGACCCCCCGCCGACAGCGGCTGGCTTTCGAACGCTGGTTAGCGTGAGGCCTCGGGTGAAAACGGACGTTGCCGGCGAGACAGACCGGGGGTCTCGGCTCGCTGTGCGATTCCCTGTGCCGAAACCTGTCACCCCTGCGCGGGCTGGGAGGAGACGACTCGACCCGACCTTTAAAACGAACCCACCGGTGACGTCTTCAGCCGTGTATCGGTCGGGTGAAATGGCACGTGTGGGACTGAGACTCCAACGTGTCTGCGTTTAAGTTTGCAGGTGCTCTTCGTCATCCGAGAAAGACGTGCGTGGAGAGCGGTCGTCCTGGTCCGGTGTCTCCGCTGTCTCCACACAGGGCTGAGCTCCAGGTCTCCTACACGTCTCCAAAACTTACTGATCTCCTTTGCATTTACCTTCCTGCCTTTTCACAGGATGAAAGGAGGAACTAAGCTGCTTCTGGTCCCATTTTTTTTAGACTTCATTTGAACCTCATCTTTGGTGTTAAACGCAAAGTGGGACTTCGAGCCACACAAGTTGTCTCCTGCCACTGGCCAGTAGTCAGGCTGCTCTCAGGGAGCGAGCAAGGCGTGGGGGGTGGCGACAGCAGGGTCCGCGCGCACGATCATCTAACCCTACAGCAACTTGACCCCTTTTCTTCTCATCGACTCGTCTTCCTCACAAAATCCCGTCATCTTAACACTACGAAAGAAGCAGGTGTGTCAAACGTCTGCTTATAAACGCACGCGTGTCGGGTTTTGCCTTCAGGAATGTCAGTGAAATTGTGCAACCGCAGCCGTACAGCTATTCCATTCCGACCCGTAACAAAGACACAGAGCTGGACTCGAGCACAGGGGAGAAAAGCTGAGATGTGGGGTAGAGAGAGAGATGTGGGCTTTCCCTGCGAGCCAAATCGCTTCTACATCTTTCTCCCCCCGAGGGGAACGGGTCACGTGCAGGGGGGCCTGAGGTTGACCTTGGCCGAGCACTGCAGAGAACCTTGTGTGTGTGTGTCTTGCAGGGTAACGTCATCTTCACCATGATCTCACACCAAGAAGCCTGGGTTTCACGCAACACTGCTGCTCCCCTCACACGGTCAGTACCTGCAATACGTTCCACACACTTTCTGTATCGGAGGTGGGGGGGAAAAAAGCACAGGGGTTACAGTTACTTAGGATCACGTGAGAAACGCAGGGACGTCGAATCATTGAATCGCCCAAAAAAGTCGTCTTTTTTTCCTTGTTCTCCTCTATTACAAAGTCAGCCACGGAGTAGAAAAACGAGCATGCTTTGTTCGAACCTTTTGCTTTACGTGGGGGAGGGGGGCACGTCAACGGTAATAAACGCAGGAATCTGTTAAAAACTGCAATGTGTCACAATATCAACGTTTCATTTTTTTTTTTGGCCAGCTTCCCTTCGCCTTCTGGGGACTAGAGGTCTATATTAGTCTGTATTAGTGAAGCGATGGATTTATTACAGTCCTTCCCACAAACTCCAACCGTTAGTCCAGGAGAAAACAAACAAAGCTATGAGAAGGGCGCAGAAGAGCTTTGTCAGCGTTCCTCGCCAAGTCGCTTCCCTTATTCTTTGCAGTCCAATTTTTCTCTTTGGCAAATAAAAAAGTGTTTAGAAAGGCGGGGGGGGGGGCTGTCAGCGGTGGGGATCGGGGCAGGTGGGGACCTCCAGAGTCCGTCACTGGAGGCGGAGGGGGACTTTGCTGCTAGGCGTCGTACTTCTTCCCCGTCCTGTGGATCTGCTGGAAGAGGGTCATGGAGAAGGCCATTCCGAGAAGCTGGAGGAGGAGAAGCGAGAGCGTCACACCCAGTAACACCCCGCCCCCCCACAGTTCACTTCTCCAAAATGCTGCATGTTATCAATTTCATACCAGCAAATCGTTCTCCTATTCCTGCTCTTTTTTGGTGGTGGGGGGGAGTGGCTTTTGATGGAAGAGGGCGAGATGTGCGAGTGCATTATGTCAGCAGGGCAAATTGAGATGGGTTTCAAAAACGTGGCCACTTTGAAGTTTCCATTAACCAGAACCCTGGGCAGGCAGAGCGCGTGCACATCAAACAGAGCCGGGGCCTCGTCCCAAAGCCATTACGTGTGGCAATGACGTTCGCCTCTTCATTACAGAAGACGGCTGCGAAGGTGCCCGGAGAGACGTGCGACTGCAGTCAGGATCCTAACTCCAGAAGAAAGTGCTGACATCGTCCTCGCCTGGCGCCGGCCCCAGACCCACCTTCTGACCGTGGAGCCGAGCCCCGGCCCCCGTTCTGCCAGCTACTCATCCTCACCACCCGCCGAGGGGAAGGGAGCGGAGATCTGGCTGCAGCACTGCGGCCCCCCAGGGGGTGAGTCTAAAGCCATCAGTTCTGGCTCCTCACCTTACATCTGTTCATAACTGGATTTGTTATACTCAATACAGACGTGCTTCCGTCTGCACGCAGGGTAGGTTTTGCAAAAATTGGCCATAAACAGCCACTTGTCCAGTGCAGGGGATGTGATCCAGGGTACAACCTGGACAAGATATCAGTCCATCACAGGGTGGTCTCTGTCTCTCACACACACACACACACACACACACTCTCTCTCTCTCTCTCTCTCTGTGTGTGGAATTTAGTCTCTTGCGATTGTCTTTCAGGGTGTTGTGCAGGTAGCTAAGGTTGCTTTTGCGTTGGGATTTTCCCCAAGTGTAAAGAAGAGATGAAAAACTGTAAAATGTGGCAATTTTCTCAGACAATTTGTTGGTCTGCCGCTTGTAAGACTGGCCACCTGCCCCAGGTGCTCACTCACCTGTACCACCAGGATGCACATGCCAATGGTGCCCAGCAGGTGTTTGTTGTTGTCCAGCCAGGTCTCCACCAGGGCGTAACAACCCTGTGGAAGGAGAGGACCGCGCAGGTGAGCAGACAGGTGTTTTTCAACGGAGGCCACAGCCCGTTATACGTTTTGTAGAGCATTTTAACATTTTAATACATTAGCCTTCCGGACAGCGCTGGGGACCAGGTTTCTGACAGCCGGCGCCGCGGGACCCCCTGCTGTTTAATTCACGCTGCAGTACTTTACTGCAGTTTGTACAGACGCGTCACAGAACACGTAACATAATCTATATCACCAAATATAATTAAACTCATGGGCGGCTCGCAGCGTGTTCTCTCCCCGGCTCTCCGCTGTCTCAGAATGTGGAGGATTTATTAAGCAAAGAGCTTCTCTGACACTTCACTGATCCCAGAAGCCCTCGCTGTTATGAATCATGTTAATTCTGTGTGGGATTAAACAAGAGATTTTTCAAATTTCACATCCTAAGGGGCACCCCCCACCCCACCCTCGAATTTTTCATTTGAGCCGAATGTGACGACGGTGTTTAATGTAGGATAACTAGGCAAGCGTTTGAACTGAAAATTAAATAACTTGCATCACGCAAGAGAAGAAGTTAAAATAACAGTCGGCGTCCTGCTCAGTCCCGGACCGAAGGCCTCGGCCTCCACGGGAGCCACCTACCTGATTCCAGAACTGGTTGGTGGCGTTGCGGCCGCACTCCTGGTAGTGCTCCTGGCAGCAGCGGTCAGGCACAACCTTCTCCTTGAGGGCCTCGTGCCAGTCAGTGTAGCCCGTCACTCCACAGCACTTCCACTGCAGGCCGCACATCATCATCATCATTCTGAGCGCTTCCACAACCACCTTCGACATTCAACTTCTACCTGAAGCTCCCAGTACAACTCAAACGTAATTCTTGCAGGTATTGAATCGGATGCTCTTCTTGTGAATATATATTTTGTTGGCACCTAAAATTTGTAACGTTCTTTGGAAATGTAGCAAAGTTGAAGTGGTCCCTCTTGTAGATACTTGAATCATAAAGCTATGACACACAGTATGTCACTTAAGATGGTTTTTACACTCGTCCCCCACTGGGATTTCTTTCTGTCCAACTTGGGTGCTGTGCTGGGAACGAGGGACGTGGAGCGAGACCATCAGCATATTTCTACTGTGGAGAAGATGGTCACCAAACATGATCTCAGCACAGAAGCTTCCAGCGATGCCTTTACAGTAACTTAGCATTTTCTTACTTGTAATCACGTCTAAAAAATACTTACTGAGCATTTTTAGCTCATCTTCTGCAAGTTTGAATTAAGCAGACATGATTATATGCCTTTGGCTCTGGTAGATAACGCATTAAACACACTTTTTTAAAGCAAAATTTGAATTGTCGTTCTAGAAGTTAGGTAGCTGATGCATCATTTTAGATTAAATTTTTGAATTGCGGTATGTGATTTGATAAAATTCAACTATTTTTATCCAGCCTGATAGAAACGTACATTTGTTGACTAATAGATTAGACAGCATAACATGCATCTGCTTACAGGAGGTGCCTTGATGGACAGGCAGACAAAGGCAATAAAACAGGCTTCTGTCTGACATTTTGTGCCGCGCTATTAATAAAAAGGTTTGAGAGCTACTCCGATTTGAACGGGTTCATTTATAAGCCATCGGTCCAGTTGCGGCCGATTTCTGGGATCGCCGTAGGTGTCGTGCACGTCCTCGCCGCACCCCGCTCACCTCCGCCTGAATGATGTTCCACGCGTTTCTCAAGCCGATGTTGTTCTCCGTGTTGTAGAGAGCGAGTCCGTCCTTCAGGTCCTTCTTGGCGTTCTCCTTGATCTGGAAGTACAGCCACGTGAGCTTAGTAAACGGTTGGGCCAGGAGCATCCAATCTAGTCCTGGCCGGCCGTGAATCCAGCCAGGTTTATAGAAAATTATTTAAATGACCCCCCCGGGTGCGGTGGCTTATTGTGCCGATAATTAGAGGCGTGAATGAAAACGGAACAACTTGCCAACCCTGGATACGCACTTATCGGCTTCTTCTGCAGACAGCACCGCTCCTGCGTGATGTTTTGGTTCAAATAAGCCCTGGTAACATACATCCCTACCATCACCACCGATTCATCGCAACGATCTGGCAACCTGCACATCCAGCAAAAATAACCCACTCTTCATTCAAGGAGATCAATAGGAAAACAAACGTGGCGAGATGGGAGTAAACGCGGCCCCTGAACGAGCATCAAGGGGACAGCAGGGGGTCTGGCCGTTGCAGCTGCTGCCCGCGGACGGGAAGAGCCCGGGTTCGGTTCCTGGCTCTCGCCGCGGCAGCCGAAAGTCGCCCCGAACTGCACGTCGCTTTGGAGAAAAGCGTCGGCTAAATGAATAAATTTCACACGCGTCTTACATATTTCCCCGCCATCTCCGTCGCCCCCGCGTGCAGGCGGCGGCGTAATTACAAACAACAAACGGTCCAGTAGACGGCAAAATGAGATAAAACATCACAATTTAAGACTCTTAAACGTTACCGCCCTGGAATTTATGCTGGAAAGACACAGTTTAAAAAACTGCTTGTCGAGTACAGGGTTATGGTGGTTCAGAGTCTGTTTGAAAAGCACAGGGTATAAGACACACACACACACACACACCCCTCTTTATTTGCTGTGATTTGCTCTTCTACTGGGCAATACATTACACTACTGATCTAATTCTGGGGCTGTGATGCAGTTGCTGGTGCTGCTGCTCTTACGGAGGAATTTCATGTGGAGGCAGATGGAACTAGTCAATAATAAAGGCCTCACAGGGAGGTTATGGCCCAGACTGAGTAATAACAAACCAGGCGCTGGGTTATCAGTTGTTCTACATCGTACACTGGGCTACAGAGGAAATCTATAGGACCTGCTGAGGTCTGAATATGCTCACCAGACTCAAAGCAAACCTCTGGTTGTAATCGCACGTCAACAGCGGTAGTTTTAACCAACAACCGTTGCGAAGGAGATCGCATTCCCAATGAGAAATATTTCAGTTTTGGCCAACACAGAATCCGCTGTGGATTTTGAACGGGTCGTAAACCAACTTTGCGAAACACAAGGCTACGGGTTTCAAACTGACGGACAGCAGAGGCTGGATGATCGGAACGGCTTTCATCTTTTAAAAAAAGAAAGAAAAAAAGTTGTCGTCGGAAAGTTGGCCCGACTGACACCCCGGCTGCCCTCCGCGTAAAAGCGGCGCGGAGAGGAACTAAATCGTCAATCTGTGCCCGAGAAATGTCACCGCCGAGGGAGACCTGGCTCTCATTACCCAGCCCTCCGAGCCTCCAAATCACACGCCAACAGGGCCGATGACACATTTAGGGTCCGGCCCGCTGTTTTTTTTCGCCACCATTGTTGTGCTTTAAACCTCAATTTCTTGTTTTATTGCTCGAAACATCGAGACATAAAAATGATGAACATACAGTCCAACTTTGAGTCTGTGGGGGGGGGGGCATATCGTTCAAAAAGGAGATGAGCTCAGAGGCGCCACTCCTTAAGGGCCGACGGCCAAAACCGGCGCCGAAACACGGGAGGGGGCCGTCTATCACGTACCCGACAACCACGTTCCATCTGCTGCCATTCCCGGTGTGTCTGAGAGACCCCCAGCAGACCCCAGCACGGACTCCCCTCAGAGCCACC
The DNA here is from genome assembly GCA_900497675.1 of Arapaima gigas. NCBI lineage: Eukaryota > Metazoa > Chordata > Actinopteri > Osteoglossiformes > Osteoglossidae > Arapaima > Arapaima gigas. The sequence goes on along the minus strand of UFQX01001270.1, from coordinate 84,655 downwards.
GAGTAAATAAGGCACTAATAGGGTGTCACACAGCTGGGGGACAACAGAGGAGGAACAGAAGCCACAGCTGATTTCCGATCCCGACCTGTGGAGAAACACCTGACAGGTACAGATTCGCGCCGCGTTACAGATCCTCATAAAAAAAACCAATTAATTCACTGGGGGTGGGGGGGGGGGGGGGGTGGCAGGGTGGGAGGTGGCAAATAAGCCAAATGTATGTTTATTTGGCTGAGTAACGGTAGGAAGCTTTGCCGGAACCAGGTCACGCTGCTAAACACTCATCCGCTAATCTTGTCTTTGGCCCCACCATCTGCTGCAGTCAGATGGCGCAGAGCGGCGCCGCCACACGTGCCCCTTTCACCGCAGGGGGCATCGCAGCAGCGGGGAGACCCCCGGTCTTCTGCAGCGAGGACAACGTCCCGCCGAATAGTTATCAATTCCGCCGTATCAGGGCGTCATTCTGGGGCCTAATGGATTTTGAATATATACGCCGGGCCGCTTTTTAAAGCCTGACAAATGGCGCGTCGCTGTACAACCAGCCAGCAGCGCAAACCAACAATTCTTCTCATCTAACAGCCCCTGACATATTTAATACATATATTTGGGATGGGGGGGGGGGGCAAAAGCTGCTCAACCCGACAGAAGATACCGGAGGAATTAGTTCACGTCATTATGCAGAAAGGCTCTCATAAGTAAGTGCAGGAAGCATTTTAAGAGCAACGCTGCTTTAAACCCTTAAAAATATGCAATTTAAGCCAGCCGTCGTGAATTCCACTTTGCACCAGATAATCTGTAATAATGACATCCAAAGAGCAATAAAAAAAAAAAAGAAATGCAATTTAAAATTATTAAATGAGAACTATTTTATCTCCTGACAGTCGGAGCCTTTCATCCTGCATTAAGCCAAACGGGATTGGAGGCCATTCAACTCGCAGGACATATCGAACTGAGATGCTACTGATCCACTGAAGCCATTGATCTGATCTCACTTGGGAACAACAGTGCTGCCCACACACACACACACACACACACACAAACAGCACCTCCGACATGAGACTGAGCATCAGTCCGCTGAAGCTGCGCTGTAAGATCAACAGAAGCTGTACGAGTGGAAAGTTAATAAATGTCCAACCTGAGACCGTTTCTAATGCAGTCGAGGGCCTTTATAACTGTCAGCGAAGATCAAAATGTGTACCTGCTCCGTGTGATAAATAAATTTCAGCGTACAGTGAATGCAGCCTTCAGGATGCCTGAAAATCATCGCGGCAATTTCTCGTGGAAAAGCCTGCAGAGATACTCTGGAAGGAACGACGCCAGGGCAAATGCCCCCTCCCCCCCCCCACCCCGCAGCGACCCCTACGAAGACGTCCGGCGTCGGAATCGTCCCGACTCCTCCACCTACAGCGAGGCAGGAGCCTGCGGGGAAACGTGCCCACAAATCCACCGCTCAAAAGCGAGCACAACCGCTTCACCGAGAAGCCCGTTGCGGAACCGTCTTCCAACCTCGTCCGCATAGCAAACACCTCCACCTCAAAGGCAGCTGATGGCATCTTCAGTTTCCAATCTCATGTGTGTGAGAGAAGCCCCTCATTACCAGGCCAAGTGTTCCAGTTATGCAAATCACCCTATTCACTATCGGCCGTCTACGGGGGGATCCATAGCAACACCGCTAATTCGTTTCATTTGTTCAAATACGCATCTGTCCAGTTCATCTTTCACGGAGCTCTTCAAGATGTTTTCCTACAAAATGTCTGCCTCCCTCTTCCTTTTTTTTAAAATTTTTTTGTTACTGACATCAAATATATTCAACTGATTTAAATGAAGTCAGTTTACAGTTACAACTGGGATCTTGTTTAAATCCAACCGTTGCACCATAATCAATAAAGGCTCAGACACAGACGTTCCTCAATTCAGTCCCAGGTGACGTTCGCTAAGCAAACGTCAGTTTCTAAGTAAGATTTTATTTAAGCTATGATGAATTTATAATTGTGCCGTAAGACTTTTGGTTTTGACGCCTGTATTTGCTGCGGACCACGTTGAAATGAACCGCGTGAAAACAAAAACGCATCTTTTCCGCCAACTCTTACTAAATACGGATTGTTGCCCATAAACATCTTGCTTCATCTCGATACCGGTCCCCGAAGTGGGGAGCTAAACCGTTTTACACAACAAAACGGCGGGGGAAATTTAAACAGAAACAAACCGTTTCGCGTGTTTGTTTGTTTGAAATTTATTAGCGCGGATGTTTGTGACCCAGGGGCCCCCCCGTGTCTTCTGTGTCCAGACCTCAAGTAGAAAGGGTGGGTATACAGGTGGCATTCAAGCAGCCTGCAGTCGTACCTTCTCGGTGTAAACGAAGAGCAGGATGAGTAATATCAGCTCTGCCAGGAGAATGATCAGCAGTACAATGAAGAACTGTGAAGAAAACAGAAAGACAAAGACAGCCTTAGGGGTCCGAGAGGATGAAGGAAGTCGGCTGCAATCCCACCCCCTTCCCGGACTGATCAGCGGAGCTCAAACATCATCTCGAGAGCGAGCGACGGACACACAGCGGGAACTCGGGGCATTTGTACTAATTCCACATTTATTATATTCATTAATCCAGTGAGGCGCACAGGTGGGCCCTCTCCTCAAAGAGGAACACGAGACCCCTTATCGGGCTCCCGGGCTGGACGGCGCCGCAGCTCTTCGCTCTGCTCCTTTTATAATAAATGACAAATTCATTTTTCTAAGTTTTTTTAAACTTCCAGCTGCACCATATTCTCGCTTTAACAGCGCGCGCCCGTGTGTGTGTGTGTGTGTGTGTCCGGGGAGTCTTGGGACTGACCCCAGGGACAGCAGCTCCAGCCATCAAACCACCACCACTGTGTTAACTCAACTCCTTTTCCGTTTCAGGTTTTCTGCCTCCTATTTCCTTATTCAAAACCCCACATATTTCCGCTTCTTTGGGATTAAAAAATTCGAAACATGTTATTTAAAAATGACAATTTCAAAAAAATCTCTCACAATCATATTTTTTAATAGCCTTAATGACATTATAATTTCAGGCAGTGACGGAAAAACGAGAGCCACCAGAACATTCCTGCCATTGTGTCACAGTGGTCCCGAATGCTACATTTTAATTAAAATGTCTTACTTTATATTTCAGGCTTGTGCACAGTGTGAAAGTTCTCCAGTGACCCTTCTGTGTGAAAAACAGATTCTGCGCATTCTTTGTCTTCCCGCCTAATTTCCCCCCTCCTGCTTTGTAGACGTCTGCAGACGCCCACCTTGTCGAGGCGCCGAGGAAGCGGGTAACTCACGCTCAGGAGGAGGCACTTGTTTTCCTTGATGGCACCCAAGCAGCCCAGGAAGCCGGTCACCATGACGACGGCACCGATGGCAATGACCAGGTTGGCGGCGGAGAGAGAAGGGAAGGAGGGCGAGAAGGTGGCGAAGCTGCCCTGGGAGACGGACAGCCAGATGCCCACGCCCAGCAGGCCGCAGCCGCATAGCTGCGGGGAGAAGAGAGAGCGGGGATGGAGAGGGGGGGGTTAGGAGTCCTGCCGAGCACAGCATCTCTGTACCAGGTCACACACGGCGCCTGCGGGAAACAACAAACACCCCGGGTCTGCATACTCAGAGAAATTATGAAATGCACTTCAAAAGATTCTTTGAAAGCAGAGAGATGTCAGCTGAGGGACATTTCTGAACACAGAGGATCCAGCCAAGTTACATGTCGGGGGGGGGGAAAAAAAAAAGACGGAGACTGAGCTTTCCAGCATCTCGCACTCAAATATTTTACACCAAATATACGTCTGGAGAGCAGACGTTCTGCGACTGACGTCGAGGGAGGACTTCAGCACGGCCGGTTGGGCTCCAAAACTTCAGTGCTGGGTCAGCGGCAGGAGATCTGCCCAGAAGCTGCTCACAGGCACAGCGCTTTCAACATATTCCCTTTGGCTCGAAGGTGTTTGGTCGGTAACACAAAGCTGGCGACGGAGAAGCCGAGGCCACACCTTCCCGGGGACACGGTCACCAAAGGTGACGGTACAACGGACTCCTCCTGTCTGTGAACATCGAATGTCCTCAACCACCTGGCTGATGCCCTGCAGACCGAGTAAAACTTAAAACCATAAAGCGGTGAGATAATGTCCCGCATTTGCTGCTGTGACTAGATGTTTGATGAGAACACCCCCCCAACACACACACACACACACACACACACACACACACACACACACACACACACCATGAACTTAGAATCAATATTTCTGACTTGTACCTTTGAGTTTGTGACTAATTCTCTGCCTTTTTCTAAGAACGCCGGTTGAAAGGAAAACGCTGCGTGTGGTGAATGTGCCAGAGGAGCCTGAAAACAAAAGCGTTATTCAAGCTGCTCCAAGAAGCCACCCCCCGCGTCACCCGGCGCTTTATCAACGTTGAAAGCGAGGGCCCGCATCAAAACAGACAGCCGGGGTGCGTCCGCGCGAAGGTCGCGTGGGGGAGCGAGCGCCGCCGTCAAGCCCGCCCCGTGAAAAGCGCAGAGCGCTGCGTCGGCCGCCTCTGCGGGGGAAATACGTATGAAGCCGGGAAAAGGCTCTGCACGTTTGAGGAGGCGAAAGAACCCAAAACAAACAACAGCGGCGTCAGGGAGGCACGGGGTCCCGCGGGGGGGCTCTAGGGCTCTCTCTCAGAGTTACCGCGGTCTTTCCGTTACGTTAATGAGCGACAACCGCTTCCGTCGTCCCCACGAAACGTGGAGGAACCTCTGTTCTTTGCAGTGGAGACTCGTCCTTGGTCTACCTGACATTTCGCTCTTCTCATCTGCCAAGACGGAAAGAGGCACAGAGAAACCACGGTCGGCCACGGGGGGCCTCTACGGTAACCGAGGTTCACGAACAGCTCGTAGTCCGAGCGGTGTTTGTGACCACCGAGCCTTTGGGAAGCCAGCTTCTTCTGAAATCCCTTGGTGACAAGTGGGGAGATACTTGGCTTCACTGCAGTGGTCCTGGCTTCTATTTGGTCCCCAGCCCCCGTGACCTCCTTCAGCCACAGGCCCCAAGCTGGGCTTACACACAAGGGTCCTCGCAGTGACAGACATTCAAATTCGCGCACGACGACGTTATTCCACCTTCAAACCCCCATCCGGCCCCGTGGCCGGATCCTCCCTCGGCCGTCAACTGTCAGCAAGCCGAGTCGCCCGCACTCCTGCGACCCCCCCGGACACGCCGGCTCCGTCGGTGGATTCGGTTCCACGGCTCACCGTTGCGTTAAACGGCGCCAAATCTTCGAGAGAACGACGTCTTTGGCAAGAAGAAGCCGCACACCGGTCGTCTCCCGACCGTCCAACACGCTTCTCGACAAGCGGGTCCGTGCATCAAAAAGGTTCCCAGTTTAAAATGCAGCACTGCAGACCAACCTGGGGGAAGCAGCCCCCCCCGGGCGCGCTGTTTACAGCCAGGGCTGCGGGGGCACATTAAGGGTTAGATGGCGCTTTGTGGGAGTGACGAATGACTCAATTTGCCTGGATAAATGGCCGCGCTGCGCTGGTGTTCCGCGCCCGGCGCTCAAGGTCGGGGTAATTGAAATACCGCGGTGGTTTGGCCCCGTAAAGCGGCCACAGCGGGCCTCCCCACCGCTCCCCCGGGGACGACTCAGAGCTCACGTCACACGAGGAGGGTCATCATTCCTGCTGGCGGAGGAGATGGCCGAGACTTTTCCTCGCCGTGTCCCGGACAAGGTGTCATCTGACCTGTCGCTCCTCCTCCAGGTTTCATTGTAGCCGGGGGGGGGACTACTGCCCGCGTGCAGGATTTAGCACGTTTTTCCGGAATCCAGCCAACCACAGGGAAGTGTTTATCGACCTGCGCCGCATGCCGGGAGAGCCTGTCGGCGTTTCAGGATTACCACGGTGCGAACGTGGAGGGAGATGTTATCGCCTTAACGTTCCCCGAAGGCCCACACGCTGTTCCAAGTCAAAGAACAAAATCATTGTCGCCCCCACGGATGGATGCCCACGCTTACGAGGGCACTCGGAAGCCATCGATTTTGTTCTGAAATACGACAAGGGGCGAAAATGAGGTAAGGAGAGAGCCGTCGAGCGTCGCTTTCTCGCCGGGGAGGGGTCTCTCCTCAAGTCTCAGACGACTTCTGGCGCAAAAGTCCACGGTCAGAAGCACGAGGCCACGAAGAGGCAGGTATATCGCGGCGCCCTCCGGCTTCTACCGCATTTCGCAAGCGTACGCTCGGCACCTTCGGCCTCAACTTTGACACTTATTTCAATTGCAAAGCCGGAAATTACCGTCACGGAAGCCGAAGAGGTCAGAAAAGGGCCCCGGGGCCCATTAGCAACCTGGAAACGCATCCAGGTGCCATTTTCCCACATCCACAGACACGATCGTCTCCTCGGCGCCATTTCCTCTCTATTTTATGTGGCGTGACAGAAAGTAAGTCGCACGGACGAAATTAAGTTCCCGGTAATGAACTTACCCGCTCGGGAAAAATCGAACCGAACGCATTAGCGTGGCGGGAACAGCGGCCAATTTCCCTCAATATTTGTTCAAAAATATTTATGGGCCGTCATTTTCGAGCCACCGCCTCCCATTCGTTCTACATAAAATCAAGTAGAGCTTGAAAACGTTCCTTCATTACGCCGCCGGAAGGGCCACCGAAGAGGTCAAACTGTCAGCTCGATCATCTAAAGGTGTTTTCACGTCAACGCTTCCGAAAACCAACAAAATTCAAACGTGACGTCAAATCGGACGCAACAACTAAACCCACAGCCGCGCCTTTTCAGGAGGAGCACAACTGGCCGTGGGCTCGGGACCCGGCTGACCTTCTCGGCCAACTGCCCTGTGTGACGTGCGGTCTAAGCGGCACGGACCGATTCTGCCCGGATCGGGTCCTACAGAGGACCTCTCGGACCCGCAGGCGCGCTCGGGGGACGGACGAGATCCGACGTGTGGCCCCTGCTGACGGAGAATTTGACCGCACAGAGAATGGAACACATCCACGTCTTCTTCACGGTTACCCTCACCTGGGCTGCGCTTAAGTCTTTCGACTCTGGTCGCCCCTCGTTTGCTACTTTTCACCTGTATCATCTAATCTCGGCCCCCGTCTGGACCACCTGCTCGTCCCTCCATCTGGTCCGGAACCTATCCTGGGACCCGGACGGGACGTGAGCCGCTCGCTCTGAGGGCCGATTTGTTTACGTGGTTTTCGCTGATCTTTTTTTAATGAACATGGGATTAATACGTCAACACTGAGCATCAAGTATATATGTTTCCAAGCCATTTCTAAAGTCTACACAACACAGAGCTACACAGCAGAGTGTTTAATAAAGCGGAGGTTAGATGGAGGCCAGATGTTTGCAGAAGTCTGCAGACACGTTCAGCGGCAGCGTGCCTCCAGAAAGAGCGAGCGATGGCCCTCAGTGCCTCAAAACGTCCCACAGACTCAGTCTATAAACGCAGACGGATCTCATTTATAGCCCCAGCTTCTCGATTTCAGATACACCGCCTTTCAATCGCCGATCCCGCGACTCTCCACGCTTCCGCCGCCATTCGGTCTCCTTGCCGTCCTTAAGGAGGACGACGTCTCTTACGGCAGACCCGAAGGGCTCGGCGACACGGGGGGCATTCTGCCTGGACCCCGGTTCACGATCAATCCGCCCGCCGTGCCAGGAGGCAGAAACCTATGTAGGAAGAGGATGTCGCCAGTCCTGCCTGTCTGGCTGATGTCCTCCAGCAAGGAGGGAGATGGAAAAAACCAGACACTGCAGGCTCCTTCCGCCTCCTCGCAGCAGATCGGCAGCCCATCAGGAGGCTTCAGTCAGGCACCGGAGCCGCAGGCACTTCAGGCAAGTGCGGGAAATAAGGCAGGAGAAACGCAGGGGAGCGTGTGGGTGGCGACGGCACCGGCTGCAGGCCGCGGTCCTCCTGCTTGGCTCGCGGTAGCGGTTGGATGGTGGAGGTGCTACTTCCAGGTCTGGAAGCTGCAATGAGCGCAACAGCTGCTCCTCGCTGCCAACTACACGTGTAAAAATCCTAGAGGTGAGCAAAGGTGAGAAGATGGTACAGGCGGTTCCCGTTGACGCTCAACCGAGGAAGAATTAGGACTAAACATCTCAACCCTCATCACACAAGACTTGAAACCCAAAGAGGAGCCCTACTGTTGTACCCAGGAGAGAGGCGCCCAACCTCAACCGCTCGAGTAAAGCGCCCCCTTCCGGTCACGTCCGCCAGAGGAAGGCACCGAATTCTGCAGGGGTCCTGTTGGAGATGCACAGTGAGCGGAGGCTCTGCATCATCACACCCTGCCCACGTTGGTCTCTAGATACAGGACACCACACGTCGACATGAGCCACATTCCCTACTTTCGTTTCATTCGGACCCCCGGCGTCGACCGAAGCGCCGGCTGCCAGGTTAGTAATCTGTGTTTGTCCGTGTCTGCCGACGTCTGGCGGCAGTAAGAACAGAGGGAAGGACATGTAACGGAAAAGCTTTGATGGTCACCTTACCGAAGGCCTGCAGCGAAAGGGGGACGAGCTGAATTTTGTTCCCAACGAGTCATTTTTGTCCCCCCCCCTTAACGCCCCACGGCTGTCAGGCTCAAACGTGGGTCCAACGACCGGTCTCAGTGTCCGCCATTTAAACCGCCCACCCCCACGTGCGGTGTGACCAGCGGCGGCGATATTTTGAGCCACGTCACGTCCCCCGCTGGGTTTTATTAGATCATATTTAATTCAGGGGCTCCAACCTCATGGACCTCACAGAGGAGCTTCTGTGACAAAGGAAACGACCGTTTCCACCGAGAACCCCTGGCTGAACGTCCACGCCGCCGCACCGCACTCACGTTCGGGCCTCGTTCGTGTCTCACCTTTCAAAGCGCAAGCTCAGAAGCTGCAAATTCACTAGTAGGAAGAGCGCCACTGGTACACATTTCTCCACCGCTCCCTCAAGGCGTTCGCTGTGTGGCTCCTGACCCCCTCCCCCCCACTTCTGGAGTAGATCATCAGCCAGAACTGTCTCACACACTCTAAAGGTGGACGGGGTCCTCCAGCCCTGAACCACCGCAGTGCGGGGAACCCATCGCTTACATCTGTCCTGCATCTACCGCCGAGACCCTCGTGTCCAAACTCACTACTTGTCAGTATTTATTCGGCGGCGAGATACGTTCCAGTTTAAGGCGGCTCCTCAAATATTATCGCATTAAGTGCAGATCGGAGAAGCTCTACAGGACGCGTCGCGTTTCAGACAGAACCGGGTGAAAAGGGAAGAGCTGGTTCCTGCAGAGGGACGACGCTTGGCCCCGAGTCAAAGCACCGCGTGAGAACCGCCGCCGCCGAGCATGCTGGGAGCCAGGCGGGGCGATAAGTGTCGGGAAACCGCTTTTCAGGCCTTCGGAGGAAATGGCTAATCCGTATTCCCCGTCGAGTCACGACGTTCTCCATCTTCCGCCACGTCTCCCGCAATGTATTATTTTCCAGCTTCCGCTATTTTATTTATTTATTTAAATTTATTTATCCTCAGAGGAGATGGCGAACGTTATATTTTATGCTGCAGCGAGGATATTAAGTTTGTCGCGGGCGGCTTCCCCGCGGCCCGCTTCCCCGCGGCCCGACCTCGGTGGCGCGGCGCGGCGGCAGGCGGGGAAATTAAACACCGCCGTCCCCGAGCTTCGATCCCACAGCCCACCGCACAGCAGCAGCCCATTCGCTCGTGCCCCTCGCCCACCTAAATCTCCCCAGTCGACGGCGGCTTCGGGGGGGGGGGGGGGGGNGGGGTACACAGAAACAGCGACCCCCCCCCCCCCCCCCCCCCCCCCCCCCCCCCCCGGGGGGGGGGGGGGGGGGGGGGGGGGGGGGGGGACTTTACAATCGACACAAACGGTGTGTGTGACTAAACCCCCGGATCTCCGCCGCACGCGAGCGGGCAGCCGGGCGCAACCCGGGATATCAACCCTTCTACAGCTGGACGCTGCGTTAAAAACAAAAAAAAAAAAAACTGGAGGTAACCTAAGGGCTTTACCAATCGCTCACAAAACCAACTAGACATGCCGTCCCGCCGGGCCCCGACCGTGGAGCGGATCGTAACGCGACGTGCAGGATTACCTGGGGGTCGGGGGCAGAGCACCTGTCCCGGGTTTAGCGATGGAACCGCTGGAGCAAAATGAGAAACAACAAGTGCCAGTCATCTAAATACCAGCACACAGGCCGTTTCCCCTCGGCGTGCCTTTAAGACACTCCTCGTATGAAAGCATCGTACCCTGTTGCGAGGTGATGGGGTTGGGGTGAGAAAATCTATGGAGAAGTGCAGACTTGACCTTCGCGAATGTCAGGCTCAGAATAAATCAATGGACGTTAGATCCGTTCCACTTCCCACCTGTGAAAAATCTGCCTGGTGTCTCTATTCCTGGAATACAAACAATGAGGGGTGGGGAACGGCGACCAAGAAGCAACGGTTCACTGGTTATATTTGCCCGCTTCCACGCAGGACCGATTAAACACGGGAGGGATTTAAAACGCTAGCGATCCGATTGGCTCCCTCGCTCTGCGAGGAGGGCAGCAGGTTCGGAAATCTGCACCCGCAGAGCTGCTCCGAGCGGCCGTGGACGATCCAGACGGACTTTACGGGAAATCGGGGTTTTGGCGGTCGAAGCGGTCGCTCGCGTGACCCCGTCCAGCGCAGGGGGGAACCGAGCGCTTCCCAGCAGCCCCCCTCTGACGGCTTTACTCCAGACGCTTGAAAACGTAAAGAAATATCACCCGATAAGACCCATCCGTGTATCCGTTATCCGTTAAGCACTTCAGCGTGGAGACTATTCCGGAATCACCGGGCGCCGGGATATGAAACCACACATCGCAGGGTTACCCAGCAAGATGCATTTCTCAGAAATGTTAGCACGTGCTATTATTATTTAATTTCTCAAATTTTATGTATTTTCAAGCCGTACCACAGCAAGATTAAAGGAAAAAGCGTCTTTTTCCCCCCACTGTTAGAGGGTGAATTTGCAGTCCCCGCACCCCTGCAGTTAAATCCCCGACCGCCTTCATTCTGGCCTTCCTGGCGGTTTGCCGTGTTCCGCGGCCCGACGGAAGCGTCCGTTGCCGGATAGTCAATAACTCACAATAGTCAGAAAACGGAGCGGAAGGCAAATGTAATTGTTGCAGTTTAAGAGCAAAACAGAACGTTTTCTGGAACAAGCTGCTCTACCCATGATCCCATGCAGGCTAATTTGCATATCTTGGAAAGGCAACCGTTGCGGCGCCTGGTGCCACTGTGCTACCGTGGGGGGTTCTGTTTCATGTGAAACACAGCAAGACGGATACAGCAGAGCGAAAGGGGAAAACAACAAGGGAGGAAAAGCTGGCTTTCGAAAATTTGGGGGGGGTGACAATATTTTTAAACGCAACTCAGCAGGGACTTTCAAACAACCTTAGGAGTATTGAAACAATCCACGTGCGTCGAATACACGGGGGGTCCAGAGAAAACCTTATGGGTTTTGTTCTTCACGTATACCGCCTATACGTGCAGCCGGCCTGTGCGCTGCGTGGAGGTCCACGGGGGTCCCCACGGCGTCTACAGGCCAAAGCAGAAAACCTAGAGGTTCACCAAGAGAGCACTAGTGGTCAGGAGCTCACGCAGACGTGGTCGAGGGTTTGTTTTTAGAAGCGGCCAGGCAACCTGACCCCTCCAGCACATGCTGGACATCCTCTGCCAGCGCGTTTCCCAGATACCGTGACGTCTCTCCCTCCAGACCCGTTCTTCTCCTGGAGCAGGGAAGCGGCTCATAAAAAAAGGGCTCGAACCGCCCCGGGTAGCCCACCGAGTGCCGAGCGGCTCCGTCGCCGACCCGCTCGGTATCTGCCGCACGCGGCTCGGCTGCTGCGTGCTAACTACCCAACGCGAGGAGTCAACCCAGCACGGCGGGGACACACGTCCGCTCGTGTTAACATCACCTCCGCTTCAGACGCCGACCCCCGGAACACCTCCCTTTTCTGCCCACGGTTCCATCCAGCCGCAGGTCTTACATCAGTTGGCGCTTCTGTCAGCATAAAATCAACGACCAACCGCCGAAAACCCGCCTGTAGGCAAAACGGCACCCGTGCACATCCTGTCCAGGTGAGAGAACGATCCCCGAGACGACGGCGCCGTCACCACGTTCGCGCGACAAAGTCTCACATCCCAAGGGAATCAAACGGCCAGAGAGCCTCTTCGTCCAGGTCATGCTGACGCCGCCGGGCGACAGAAGTAGTTCGGAGACAAGCACAGCGAAGTTCTTCAGTTGCGTTAAAGAGCGAAGGGGAACCAGGCGCCCAGATGGGGCCAAGCGAGCAAAGCAGCCGTCAACCCCGATGGCGGCTCATAACCACCCAGGTACGAGAGATTCTCTAAGTAAATAACAGAACCCTGATACTGAGGCATGGTTGGATAAGTTGAGGGCGCAGCTGCACTCCAGGCAGAAAAGTGCTCAGCTTCCTGGCCTCTCCACACTCTCAGCCTCAAGAGCCCTTCACGTTTGAGGGCCAACCGTTCTCTCGCCGCGGTTGGCACTCTGGACCTATTCATCACGCGCGTCTCGGCCGGATGGCCACGGCCCACAAGGGCAGCGGGGTCCGCGAGCTCTCTTTGTGTCCCCGCACACTTATGATTAATTGAAGTTCTCGATCAAAACCCCACCTGGTTCCTGCAGCAAAGCACCAACACGAGAGGCCGACTCGATCTGTAAATCCTTCACACCTTCGAAAGCCCGGCGAGGTGGTTTTGAACGGTGCGTAGGAAATCGAAGGAGCGGCGGGATGAAACGAAAAACCCGCAGACCTGGTGGTTCTCCGTGACCGCTCTCTGGTAACAGCTGTCACACCGGGGGGGGGTCCTCGAGGGCCACGTCATCTCGAGTCTCGCCAGCCTCTCAGCTGATGAGCTCACTATATTTAAACACGGTGCTACTGTCAGATGGGTTAAGTTTCAGAAGAGCAACCTGTGTCGGCGGCAAACGTGCTGCGTTGCGAAACGGACAAACTCCGGTCGCGGAGGGTTTGGGGTTACAACTCGGGCGCGCTTTGCCGGGGTTACCGACCACATCGCTGCCCCCCATGGCACTCGTCTGCTAACTAGTCCTGCGACCGGCGCCGTTTTAGATAAACGGTTGGGAAACGGAAAGAGACGCCTTAGCATAAGTTTGCTGAGGTTAAATTAAATATCAACAATAAGCGCCAGAGTTAACAGCACTTACGAGTATGTGGTTGTGTCCAGGAACCCCGGCGCCATCCCTGACACGCAGTCGCAAGGGAAGCGACCCAATGACCTGACTGGCGCGAACGCCGAGCCACGCGGGCAGCAGTGCATTTTGGGCCTGCATCACATCACCGACGCCTCTTCGGCGTTTTGACTGAAAGTATCGAAGGCGGGTGTTTTAACTCCAGGCTAAGGGTTAAACCAGTTTCATGCTAAGTCTTTGCAGGGAACAGCCTATTTGACTGCAAGTGAATTTGAAACCCTTGTAATTTGGATCCTTCCAGAAATACCCGGCAAGCACGTCTAAAAACCCACACGGGGAATTAGGTCTAGGACCGTGTAGGTCTGTCGAGGGAGCGGACTCCACCAATGCATGGTGGGGGGTGGAAAAACGCGTCACTGACGGAAACCTCCGACACCCCCGCTTCTATACGGCAACGCGGGTTTTAATAAAGCGCTAATCCAGTAGAGCCGCGTGTAAAACCGCGCAGAGACACGGGGTACGCTGCCGTAGTCTGGGGGGGGGGTGGGGGGGCTATTTATTAATAAAGCCTGCACTTCAAAAGCACCGCATTCTCACACACACACACACACACACACACACACACACACAAAACAAGCTTTTCTGCGAACGCGGGACATTAAAGCAGGCGTTGCGCGCTTCTCCTGACTGCGTGTAATTTAGATCTCATTCTCTTCTGCCGCGCAGCGTCTCACAGGAATTCTTTCATCAGTGGTTTTCTTAAGTTACAAATCCAGGGACCGTTTCCATTAACTTCTACTTCCACCCTGAGAATACATTACCGTCAGCAGCCGAGACAAACAAACAAAGGAGCCTTAACAGTAGGACGGAGAAACGCGACCGTTATAGTAAGACGCCTCTTAGCACCGGCCTGCGGCTTAAACACTCACAGCAAGGAGGGTAGTGACACCCGATGCCACCCTTTGCTCGGCGTGGCTCTTGGTCACGCGCCCGGCGGCCGTCAGCCGGGGCCGGCCTGCGCGGTTCGGGGAGAGTTTTGCTGTGGTTCTTGGACGTTTGGCAAATTTCATCCACATCTGTTGCTCCAGCTGCCTTGCGATGGCTTAGGTGCTGAGCAGATTATGGGAAGACCCTCAAAGTTTTCGATGCGAGACGACAGAATGGGAGTAAAAGGTGGGAAAGGGAGGGAAAAAAAAAACAGTACAACAGCCTAAAAGATAATACAACAAGAGCCTCAGGCTGAGCAGCTCTAAGAGCTGGAGATGAACCCCAGCAACTGCTCCCGGACTGTCAACGCAGCCTGGCCTTTGCGCTTACCTGAGGTGGGCGAGGGAGCGCGATGTGCGAGGACCGGACTGCCACCCGTCCGAACCCAGCGCTGCCACATCAACGTGCGGTTGGAGTAAACGCGGGGTCACATTTCGTAAAAGCTGCTAACCCAGCAAAAGGTTACGATGTGCTTTGTTTGTGCAACCGTGGCTGGGTTGGGGGGGTTGGGGTTGAGCGGGGATCTAATCCGGTGGGGTGGAAAACCCTCTTTTTCAAAGCACTAATGACCCCATCGAATCGGTTTGCTGGGGTTTGGCTGGAGGAGGAACAGCCCGCAGGTCTCCGTACATCACGGCTTCCTTCCCAGCCGGATCCCAGCCGCTCCCGACGCCATCGGAGAGGGGGCACCTCAGTGCTAAACAGCTGACTTCTGGGGCTGACACCCCATCCCCCACCGTGGTGGCTCAGCGTGAATCCGTGTTGCTGCCAACAGAGCCGCCGTGACGGCCCACCGAGGGACCAGGTTTAACTGTCACAAGAGGTTGGAACCAACCGCTCGTCGTGCCCCCCCGCCGGGAACAGTACGTGCAACAGTACCGTCTCCGATCTTGACTTTTACACCCATTACATGACACCTCAAAACCTTGTACCGCTATGTCAGTCCATAGCAGTGGTCCGATACGGACCCCCCCCCCACAGTGGTAGCGACAGCACTAAGGAGGCCAGGTTCCTGAAAGGGTTTCCGCGGTGTCAGACCCAGCAAAGGAGCGTCAAGGCCGTTTATCCCACCTGTCCACGGCGGTCTGAGCTGTGGCTCATTTCTGCCTCCTCTCAACACGGCCACCCTGCAGCGTGACGCGAGTCTCCCCCAGGCGTGCCGGTTTCCGCCCACAGTCCAAAGACGTGTTTCAGGCCTGGTCATTCTAGATTACCTGACAAATGTGTGTCAAATGTGACGGATTTGGCGTCCAATCCAAGGTCCACCACGTAAGGCCTAAGGCTGTACCCGGACCGGCCGGGTAGCGAGAGGAGGAAAAGCTCTGACACCACGTGACCCGCCGGGACGCCATTTTTGCTCATCCGAACCCTAAGTTCAACTAAACGGCTAAGGAGCGCGGAGGAAGACGGCGCCAGCGTGGCTTCCGCTAAAAATACTTTCCCTGAGTCGCACAAGTTGTGCACCAGCTGCTCCGCGACTATTTTTCTTGTCTGGGATGGGGGGGGGGGGGGGG
>UFQX01001270.1:34335-68876 GCA_900497675.1 Arapaima gigas | reverse complement strand
GGGGGGGGGGGGGGGGGGGGGGATTAATAAAAAGAAAAGGAATCACATCTCACCACCAATAACCGAAACTAATCACATTTGGGAACGATAAGGCATTATGGAAATCGCTCCGACTTATTTATTTTTATACGCCGATATCTTTCCAATTACCGGGGACCTTAAACCCAAGAGGATTTAAATTAACTAACAAACAGGCGGGACTGAAATCGGCTTAAAATTTGCAGCGAGCGAAAACGTCACAAGTTCCCAGAAACTACAGCGAGATTTTTTCCCCCCACTGTCGATAATTCAATTTAAACAAAGATGTTAGTTACCCCGTTTCTGAGCCGTGGGGGCACGTCAGTCCAGCGCAGGGGATCCCAGAGCAGCCTGGGGGACGTTCGGCGAGACCGAAGAGACCCCCGCGTCTCGCGGCCCCCCGGCAGGAGAACGGTTCGGCCCCTCGGGCGCCGCGCCGCCTGCCGCGCTCGACACGCTACTGCAGGATCTCGGCCACGGACCCTCGCGGGTCCGAACAAGCAGCGGCTATGGAAACGCCGCGCTTCCCGTCTCCTCGTGCACCGCAGAGCTCCCCGGCAGCCTCGGCGGGGGGTGGGGGCGAGGGGGGTAATTAATATTCCTTAAGAGGTGATTCATCACAAGCAGACTGTGTGCCGGTACACACCCTGGGGTAGTTCTGGAAAGCTCTGTGCTAGATGCTCTTTCATTTCACCACCGTGATGCTCACCAGCTTCTGTAGGTGTAATAACGGCACATTTGGTCTTGTTTTTAGACCCCGATTCATTTTTCTGATATTACATTGCGGGAAAGAAACACGTTTAATGCAGGGGAGGTCATTTTTATTACGCACTAGACTTTGGATGAACCCTTTGATAACGCCTTATGATGAAAGCGTCTTCCTTAAATGAAAGAGCACGCGGCGCGCCTCCCCGGGGGGGCGCGGCGGCCGCTGACAGCGTGTGGGGAAATGAATGCGTCCCGAGGGGCAGGACAAAAGGAAGCTTGGTGCGGAAGCTACGGAGACGTTACTAGTCCCATCGTGCGCGAGACGGAAACCTGCAAAAACAAGACACTGAGCCAGGTGGGCTGGCTGAAAGGCGGAGCTTAAGAATGAAGGTGTGCACTGGGGGGTCAAACGCAAAATACGGTCGCAGCGGGAGTCGCTCACGCAGGTCGCAAGAGCTTGGCTTCCCAAGGAGTTTCGTTTGACCTCCGACTTGGCATTTCTTCGCGTCCACACGGACCGAATTTGGATTCCGGCGCCTCCCAACACCTGAATGGCTCAGCCATTACCCCGTGTTTGCTAGTTTCACCTGTTGTAATGTTGGTAACCATGGCCGCCGTTTTGGACAGGCGTGACGTCACTGGGTTCTCTCCACGAGGCGCTGGGATCCTCGCGCGATTGCTGGAGGGCGACGTAGGCAAAGCTGTCCAGCAGAGGCAGGCGGGGACCAGAAGAAGCGGCGACGCGAGAACGATCCCATCAACAGCCGCCCTCGCTTGGCGTGCTCACACACGTCTGGCACCATGCCTGAGATGGGACCTCTCAGCCCGAGCAGTTCAGATTTTGGGCTGTTGAGCGCATTCGTGATGGTGTGACAGTGTGTGTGTGTGTGTGTGTGTGTGTGTTGGAAGGGGACGGATTAACACGAGGTGTCAGACAGCAGGTGATCCAGACTTCAAAAACAAGGACCCCAAGACGTCCGTCCGCTACGTGCGTGAGAGACGGAGAGAGAAGACCGCCGAGGGCTGGAGGAACACAGCACCGTGTTGCCACAGTGAGACCCCCAACAACAATTGATGAAGGAAACCTTCAGAAGGGAACCCCTCAGAAGAGAAGTACGCAAATGTATCGACCCCGAAAAGCGCAGCCTGTACGAGAGAGAGCCGCTCAGAACCCGGACGAGGTTCATCACGCTGTTAAAACCGTTCTTTTTCATCCAAGAAAAAAAAAGCAGCTTGTTCCTGAACGTGCTGCGCTGCCCAATTCGCCAACAACTTCTCCCATCTCCCCGCCGCAACACTCATCCGGCGCGTTGACCAGACGTGGCGCTTCCTCAGCCCTCAGCTTGCTCCTCCCCTCCACCAGCACGTCGTGGGAACCTGGCTGCCCACCAGCACCTCCGACACACACCGCCCAAATCAACCCTGACCTCACAGGTCACGGACGCGGAGACAGTAATGAAGTCCACAGCTCCCGACACTCACTTCCTTAGTCTCCAGAGTTCTGGGGCAAAACAAACTCCAAAACCAGACGAAAGCCTGACCTTCATGTGCTTGCAGACAATCAGAATTCAGTCACAACTAACCCACTCCACACTCGCAGCCCTCTTCCTCCACTGGACCAAATGAAACGTGTTTAGGAAAAACACTCCGCAGGAGAAACAACCATTTACAGAAGCGGCACCACGAGGACCGAAAATCTATGGCACCCGTCTTCTCGAAAGCGGCGTTTCCCGAAGCAGGGTGTCGCTCTCAGGCAGGTGGACCGGAAGAGACGTGCTGAGGTGGGCACGATGGAGCCTCAGCGATGATGGAGGATCAACCCCCCCCCCCCGGCATCGATACACCTCTGCAGTCCTGCTTTCAAACCTCCCACCGGAGGTCCATCGTGCAGAGCTGTGGCCTCAGTTACCACCGAGTTCAAAGAGCCGAGAAACAGTCATCGTATCCATATTTCAAGCACCACTTGCGCGCATTTCAACGGTTTGGACATAACGGCAAGTTTATAAGCGAAATAAACTGTAATGATGATTGGCGGCGGGCGGGGGGGGGGCTGTTTGTGAGCTTTGCTGTACTTGTTTTTGTATCGTGAAAAACGTTCCTGTGCTCTGCAGCAGCCAGAAAAATAAACAGAGGGATAAATACACGGCCGATATCAAAGTTTCATTAAAAGCGCTCCGCTGCATGAATAAGTTAACCGTGTTTTTGTGCGGAACCGGGGCGGTTGGGAAGACGCCGCCGGACCGCGCGATCGGCCTCCGACCGGCGCTTCGCGGGGGACGGAACCCCACCACGCCACCCGTCAACCATGCCGATCGACCCTGCTGCCCCGGCGGCTCCCCGGCGCGGCTCCGCGACACCCTGCGTTCGGCGGCTTTAAAAGAAGCCGAGCAGCCAGCTGGTCGAAATCCGTTTGGCACATGAGGCTCTGTTGCGGGGGACTTTTTGCCGTTTCCACTGCTGCCACTGCGTATACAGTACTGTGCAAAAGTTTTAGGCACCTGTGGGAAAAATGCTATAAAGCGAGGATGGTTCCAGAAATAATGCCATGAATATTTATTAATCAATAAACCTTCTAAAAAGTGCAGGAGACAAAAAAACCTCAGTCAGATCAATATTTGGTGGGACCACCCTTTGCCTTTAAAACAGCATCAGTTCTCTTATGCAAACTTGCATGCAGTTTAAGGTAGAGGTCGGTAGGTTCTTCCAAACATTTTGAGGAACCGGCCACAGTTCTTCTGCACACTTTGACTGTCTCTGCATGTCCTCCCAGACTGACTGGATCATGCTGAGATCAGGGGTCTGTGGGGACCAGACCATCTGTTGCAGGATTCCTTCTTTTTGCTCAACATAGTTGTGTATGACTGAGGCTGGGTGTTTGAGGTCATTCTCAGGCTGCACAATGAATTTGGGACCAATGAGAAACCCCCCTGATGGTGGATAAGAATCTACCTGTACTTCTCAACACACATTCAAGTTGCACGGCTAAGACTTTTGCACAGCACTTTATGTGTAGGTACGTATTTTAAGGAATAATTTAAAGAGGAACCGCAGTGGGGAACGCTGGGGCCTCAGTTTGCGCAGAGTTTCCGTGTTCTGCCCATGTTCTTAACCTGCTTCACCCTCGAGTACAGCGTCGACACCCTGCTACCTGCTGCCAGTTGTGCGGGAAGATCACCGTGATCAGGGTGTGAGGCCCTGATACTTGGAAATCTAAATGAAACCCACCTCCGGACGTGTACATCAGGTTTTTAAAAAGGTCAAGTCGTACTTTAAATAAAGGGCGAAGGACGTGTGGAAATAAAAGGAGCACCGGTCTCCTGTGCTCAGATTCCACCCAAAAGATTAATGAGGGCCCCTGCTGGGGGGCACAGTCACCGTGGATCCATCGCCTCCAGGTGGGAGCGGAGCAGAGCGTGGGCACGGAAGGAACCCTCCACAGTCCCTCTAAGCAGCCTTGTCGCCTGAACGGGCCACCGTCTAGGAACTCCGTTTGTCAACAGCGCGCACGTGTCGCAAGCCAGGTCGCGAAAAGCGCTTCGCGCGCACGGCCGCCGTCCGGCTCTCTGCCCTTCCGCTACCCCCCGTTCGCCGGAGGCCCGACTCCAGGTCCCGGCCTCACCGGATTTGCCGAGGACGGCCCGGCGCTCCCCTCCGTCCAGCATCGGCCCGGCCGCTTCCCCATCGACACATTCAGGTCGTTTGACTTCCAGTACGAAAAAACAACCCAAAACCACGCAGACCTCACAGGAAGCATAAATCATAAGGAATCGATGCACAATAAACACAAACCCTCCTGGGGGGTAATTGCATCGTGAAATATGACACGATATGAATGCCGGATCGCTCAAATTCACTTTCCTTTGTGCGCCGCAAAATAGGATCTGTCACAGCACACGGTTTTACGGCCCTTCTGGACCGCCTCGGATGCCGTTACGTCGGGGGAGAGGCGACTTGTGCACAAACCATTAATAAACCTGTGATTAACTCCGAGTTGCCGGGTAAAGCGGACCGAAGGTCGGGCTTCCGTTCAAGGTAAGTTTAATGGTTTTTTTAATTTGGAAAACTGCACGCGCGGGTTTGAAAAACGCTGTTAAAGTCTTAGTTTCGCGACTAGTAAAGGAAAAACAAAGGTGTGCGGCCGTTCTGAAGGTTGAGGCGAATTAAGCCGCAGACGTCGTGGGCTTCGAAGGCGCGAATCCCCCTCCCCCCCCCAGGACGACTCGCGTGTTTTCCGACGGAGCCACTCGGCCGGCTGTTTTCCGCCCGCTCGCTTGGAAGCGTCTCGCGGCGGCTCGGCCCTGAATGGCAGCACGATGCGTCACCGCCCCGAGAAAAGAGCCACGCGGGTATGCAGGGGGTTGGGGGGGGGTTACAAAAAGCTGACATGGAGCCAAGCCCCCTTTGCAGAATCTGTGCGGGGATTAAGGGAGAAGTTCAAGCATTGGCAGGAAGGCAGCTGTGACAGGAATGAGATCGAGAGGCTAATAGCCAGGGACGGACCCCGGAGGAGCACCGGCACCAAAGCAGGACGAGCGTCACCTGTGGCCAACGTCTTGCAGGCAGCCATCTTGTCCCTGTCAACTCGTGCCCGGCAGGTCGGGCGTCACCGACGCCCCAAACTATTACCCAGCTACGCGCAGTTCGCAGGCGTAGCGACGGGTTGCCGAGGACGGTATGAAGCGGCAGCCGGGGTCTGGATTCTTTGGACACCCTTCGAATAACGCTTTGCGGGGCATCCGAACAAACGCGAGGCCTCGCACGCCGCTCCATCTCCAGTGAAGAAGAACGCGGTAAACCTGAGCCGCTCAAACCGGCCAAATAACCGTTTCTTCGCAGCCAGGACGGCGACGCCGCATTCGCAACGTACAAAAACGCCGCCCTGCTGTTCCGTTCATGCTGCCACACTAACATTAATCTCTTGCTGTGAACCGTAGTTCCAAAAACAAAAAACCAAAACCTGCCGCACTGGTGTTTATTTCTCTCATTCAAACGAAACTGCGCCTGCCTGCAAACACCACCTTTAAACGCGACTAAAAGTCCGTCGTACATCAAGCAGGAACCTTTGGCTGTGTTCAGAAGGACGCTCAACAATTGGTCGTCTCCCCCGCCCGGCGTTGCTGGACCGTAACACGGCGAAAGCGGCCGCCGCCGAGGAACAATAATTGCAGGGACGAGAAAAGAGGACAATTTAAGGAAAAGTGCCTTTAGAGGAAGGAGAGGCGAGAAAGGGATGGGTGATCAAAGCCCTGCGAGCACTCAGGTGTTCTTCAGCTCCGACCCCCTCGGCCCCCGGTCTAATGCCACCCATTATATCCCCCTCCTATTGAACATCCACGGGCTACAGCACAGACGTGTCGGCGAGGATCTTTAAGAGGAACATTAAATTATTTGCTTAGACATAAATTCATCTTATATACATACAGCTTGTTGTGCAGAAGTAAGTCATCAGGAAATATGGTAAAAAGAAAACATCATTTTCCATTCAGAACGCGGCGTTTTAGTTTAAGTGTGCATATTCATCACGAGTGTGGTTTTACGCAACACGGAATCTATGTTTCTTTCACACACACACACACACACACACACGGCATTGTTGAAAGTGGGCCTCATCCACTGAGCCAAAAGGTGTTTCTTCTTCTGCGAACGTCACGGCGAAAGCAAGGTTTAGCGAGCGCCGTCTCGACATCCTTTGTCTGTTTCAACAAATGCTGCGCTCGATATCTTTCTGGCAGCCCATCTAACGGAGTCTCCCGGCTGCAAGAGACGACGGGCACCTGCCACCCCCCACCCACCGGCCCACAGCCCGCCCGGAGAAGACCCCGTCTGACCGCCGACACCCCGATCGCCCGAGCTTATTAGCGCTCCCGCGGCCGGCAACGCGCAGGCCGTCTGGGCTCCCCTGCGAAGGCGCGCGGCAAAGACGACGGCAGAGCGACAGGTCTCCCGCCCCCACCAGGTCACCTGCGAGCACATAAGAAACAACCTCGTTCAACCAAGAGATTATTATATCACCAAGTCCTGATTCGCTCAGAATCCAGCCTGCGGAGACTGAAACACCGAGTAAAAGGATAACACGCAGTGCCGAAGGCTCACTTTTCTCACCGTCCACCTGGTCACCTCAGGTTCTCGCTCCTCCTCGCGCCGCGTGTTAATATCAGAGCAAACAAGAAGATCGAATCGTCGCAGCTGCCGGTCCAGCCATCGTGCCCGAGCTCTAGCCGGCCCTTAGTAGCCGGGAAAAGATGCAGATGAAGATGCCTGGCTGCGAGATGCACCTTGTTGACGTCGAGCGTTTTTCACTACAGACAGCGGAAATGCAACAGGCAACGGCCTCGATATCACTTAACAAGCCGCCAGAAAAGAGCAGAGTCTGGAAACATCCCAACCGCGGAACGTCACGCCGAGGCGCACAAAACTAACACTCGTGTAGGAAGAGATTTAATGTCCTTCCTTTAACGCTCTTTGAGTCGTCTCCCGAGAGCCTCCTGAAATCACAGCGCGCGTGTTAGTGGCTGCTCATCGATGCTGGTCGGCAAGACCCGAAACCGAGTGTATTTATATCAAGCGCTTGGTGACTAAGGGCTGTCGAGCGACTAAACGGGGCCGATAAGTGAAAAACAAAGAACGTTTTCGTCTCACTTCAGTTCCTCAGCCCAAAATGAGGATTCGGGCCTACAGTAACCCTCTCCGTACTCTGCATTTACCTCTCAACAGCAGCGTCTTGCCGCCTAAACTCATTTCCCTCTTCATCTCACCACCCTCCTCTTGCTCTCCCGTTTCTGCCCCCGTAGGTCACGTGCTCAGCTTCACTCCGACACAACGCACCGTGTGGCCGGAGGTAAATCTCAGTTTTGCTCGTACCCATATTTATAATTAAACGGAAAGTCTGTTAAATTTTGCGCTCGAGTCTTAAAAGATCTGTGTTAACATTACTTCGTTGAGGTGTTATAAATTTATAGCATTCTGCTTCCGGGGCCTATATGTGAGAAAACTTCGTGTTTCATCTGTACAACAGCTCACGTTTTAGGACCGTGGGCCTGGACACTGGATCACCTTTGGATGTTTTGGCAGTTTGGTAGTAGATGCAGTATTGATGTTTCTACGCCGCGGTAAAACAAACGAAAACAAACAATTCAACGGTTGTAAATTTCAATCCGTACAGGTGAGCTCAGCCAAGGAAGTCTGAGCACCTGTAGCGTTCGAGGCTCAAACGGGAACCAGAACAAACCCAAAAGGAAGGAACCGAGGGCTGAGCCCAAGGTGAGAAGTGCTACTACAGCTGCAGGGCTGGGAGAGATCCCAATTTTGAAGGACACCTTTGAAAAACTCCTTTAAGTAACAGCTCCTGTTGGCATCGCACCTGTCAAGGACGTCGTATTGGGAGGGCAGGTCGCGGCCCAGAACAAGAACACACGTAAAGGTCCACTGACTCGTCTTTCTTCCCGCATCAAGTTGTATTATGTCACAACTGGTGTTTGCGTGACCTGAATACCTACTCTTTGCTTCTCTATAACTACATTTTCCGAGGGCCAGCAGGTGGGTTATCCACTTTATGTCAGTAAAAGAGGAAACTCAGTAGTGCCATCAACTCTGAAAGACATCTTGAGCGAATCGACAGCCCCGTCCTCTACGGTGCACCACCGTATTTTATTTTATCAGGCCGGTGGGCTAAAAATGGCAGCATGTAATTTGAAGGTTGCTGGGTCAAGCCCCAGAAAGTGCCCTGCTGCAGTAGCATAAAGAAAGCAGCACTTAAGGTTTGCTGAAGCGCTGCTTCCGTAAAAACGCCCAACTGTAGCGTTGGCAAAAACTGCTGAACTGGAGGGAAAAACCTCAACTTCACAACAACAACAACAACAACAACCACCATCCGCGGAGCCCGATCAATGTCCTTTTGAAGGTCTCAACGCCTTCAAAAGGGGAAGCGAGTGCACCGAGCGATGTAATGTTAAACACATAAGCGGAAGCCTTTCTTCATCATGAAAGGAACAGAAATCCAGACCATCAGGAATTTGTCTTATAAAGCCCTTCGCCCACGTCTCCCTGTATCCAAACACTAGAGAACAGCCCACCCAGTCTCTGAGTACAAAGAAAAATATACAGTACTGTGCAAAAGTCTTAGGCACCTGTGGGGAAAAATGCTATAAAGCGAGGATGGTTCCAGAAATAACGCCATGAATACTTATTAATCAATAAACCTTCTAAAAAGTGCAGGAGACAAAAAAACCTCAGTCAGATCAATATTTGGTGGGACCACCCTTTGCCTTTAACACACCATCAGTTCTCTTATGCAAACTTGCATGCAGTTTAAGGTAGAGGTCGGGAGGTTCTTCCAAACATTTTGAGGAACCGGCCACAGTTCTTCTGCACACTTTGACTGTCTCTGCATGTCCTCCCAGACTGACTGGATCATGTTGAGATCAGGGGTCTGTGGGGACCAGACCATCTGTTGCTGAAGATAGTTGTGTATGACTGAGATTGGGTGTTTGAGGTCATTCTCAGGCTGCACAATGAATTTGGGACCAACCAGAAACCCCCCTGATGGTGGATAAGAATCTACCTGTACTTCTCAACACACGTTCAAGTTGCACGTCTAACACTTTTGCACAGCACTGTATATATATCGCTGATCTGAAGGTTAAGGTCCGCTAAACAAACATGTCCAAAGCAGTTTAGCTCAACTTTAATCCACAATTAACCCCCCCCTTCTCTCGTGCGGCTACCTGACATCGCGCTTCGTTGTGCGGCGACACGATGAGACGCTAATAAGGAGCAGACGGCTCCTCCGGGCACCGAGCGGCCTTTGTGTCGGTCCGAGCGCCGGTGCCGGCAGAGATGCCCTAATTTTGCCTGGCTGGCATTTCCCGGCCAGCGCGGCTTCGCCGAGTGAGATTCATCAAAATTCTCTTTAGAAACACGGGGGGCGGAAGCTGCTGCGTTAAACCCCCCCCACCCCGGTTCCCCACACCAGCTGACACGGAGGCCCTCCTCCCCCAGCTGTCTGTGGGTATTTGGAAAGCATGGCATCAAGTCCAATTAGCACAAAATTAGCTTAGCGGAGAGGAGCTGGGGGTCCGGCCCACTCTGGCAGGGGGACCCGTGGCCTCCCGTGCCACGTGACCCGGCGTGAAACAGCTGCCGCGGCAAACCGGGCGCCGTCAGTCAGCGGCCGGACCGAACTTCTCGGGTGCTTCTGGGCCTCCCAGCAGTTTAACCCGGCCGGCAGGGGCTCCCACTGAAATTCAAATCCGCAGCCTTTTGGTCTGGAGTTCGACCACCTTGTGTGGGACACGAGAAAACAAACGGTCCCCTCTGGCTGCCGAAGAACCCATCCAGGGCTCAAAGTTAAGTTGTTGCGCTTGGCTGTCCACAGGACAGATGGACATTCCTCCTGTCCTGCGCGTGACGCAGGTAGCGACACCCCAACGGTCTTCACTGCGACAGTTGTTATTTTGCACTCAACTGCCTAATATCCAAATTTGTCAATTTCATTTATTGTCCATGGGACAAGTACCAGAAAAAGCTGCGGATGGGCAGAATCTAAGCGAATTTCCTATCCCAGACAATCAATGTCAAGCGCTGCCTTTACACACAGCCAGGTGGTTTTTCCTGCGGTGTGTCTGTTTACAGCGAGTGAGCCTGATTCGGCCCGACAACTCATCTCAGATGGATGAGTAGGTTTCTTTGTGGACGGCGAAGTGCGGAAAACACTCGGAAGGTGCTTCGGTAACGTGTTGTGACTACACGATGCGACCGAGGTATTTACCGTCAGGCCGAAGCCCAGGAGGGCAGCTGAAGCCCATACGGGACGGTCACGTGCGACGCCGACCGCGACGTTTGCCGGCGTTCGGCCGACGCGGGGTTGGGGGTGCTGCCCGGCTCATCCGGCAGCATTAGAGCGGCTCGATCACCTGGGGACACCTTTAACGGAATATAATGGCCTGTTAACCGAGCGTGAGCAGTCAGTCGGTGGAGACGGGGCCGTAAAACCAGTTTAAGTGCCACCCAATGAACTGGAATTTCTGCAAATAAATAAACCGTCGTACGTTCAAGATGACGCCGAATTAATCCAGCGCGAGCACCCCCCGAGGCGGTTTACCGGGACGCTAAACGCACTCATCTCGCCTGCTGCCTTTCCCTGCGTGGGCGGCCAGCGCTGGGGCTTCAAGTTGAGGAGAGAAGGAAGCACGCAGCAAACGCCGTGCTGCGGCTGGAAGCTCCGAATAAACATGGCCGGGAGGCGGCGGCGGTGGGGGGCTGAGTCAGTGTCACGGGAACTGTCACTGCAGATCACGCTGTGGCACGACTGCCACACCCAGGGGGGGCTATCCTTAAGTTGGCATCACGGTTGAAAGGTTGGATGACAGGGGAGGGGGGGGGGGCCCAGATGAACCGTCGTGGGGGGGGGGGGGTAGAGCTAGGGCTAGCAAATGCTTGGCACGAACGAGTGTCGACCGGCATTCGATTCATGTCCCCGAGCTCTAAGGAGGCCTACAAATGGTGAGGAGAAGCTGCATCGTGCCCCCCCGCATGGCAGGCAGCCCGCGATTCCGCCATCCCTCTCGGGCACGGCTATTCAAACACAGAGGGTCCGAGCCAAGTCCAAGTTCAGCTTTTCCTTTTAGCACGGCGCATGAAAACCAGCTTACTGAAGCAGCTGACCCCCCTTATCTGAGCTCTCGGATTGTACGAAGAGATGCGGAGAACCTGCTGATCCCGGTCCTCTGCCGTCCCAGCAGTGCGACTCTCCGACTAACAGTCCTGCTGGTTCCACTGCAGGCCTCGGAACATCAAGCGAAAGGTGTTAACACCACAGGAGAGCTGGCTGATGAAGGTCAGTCGCCGCCCAAACCGGACGAACTCGCCCAGGGTTTCTCCTTCACTATCTTTGCTATTATTTACTCCAGATTCGCTTAACAAGCTTGACAAAATGCAGACAGGCGTCTGCCTGCGAAATGGGGGGGGGGGGGGTCAAATCTGTCTCAGACTCAGGCTAATAACCTGGGTTTGGTCTTGTTCGCTGTAAGACTATACAGTCCATTTCTGGAGAGCACTTGTGAAACAATTTGCAGTCTTCCCACTGAGCCGCCACACCAGGCCTTGTTAGGCGAAGGACCTTCTCCGAAGCTCTGCCCGATTTCTTCACAAGGGCCAAACACGTGTACAGTAGGATCCAATTCCCCGAGGCGAAGCAGGGCGTCACGTTCGACTGCGTTTTTCTTAACTGAGAAAAGCTCGTAAAGAACGGGCAGGCAGAAAGGGATTAGCTATTTAACTAAACCAAAAGAAGGGTCAATAAGATCCCGCGCGCCTGTCTGCGACCGCTCGGCTTTCCGACGGACGATTAGCGTTCGGCCGCCGAACTTGGTACCTAACCCAGTTCTTAGCCTTCTCGCATGCTCTACTTGCGTCTCGGGGAACGCGTTCGATCTGAGTAACACGCGCAAAGGATAAACTTCACGTAAGAGCAACGAGATTCACTTTTCAAGTTAATTCTTAGGCCGAGACACGCCGTTCTCGCTCAACAAAAGCATCTTAAAGGCTACTAGAGGTACATTTTTTCATAGTGCGTTAAAAAAAAAAAAGGAAGCCGAAAGCCAAGGTGATGCAACACACAGAAGCAGCAAAAAAAAGTGGAAGCAACCAGCACAGCCCTGCTCAAAGCGCTCCGTCTAGATTCTTCACGTGTGCAGCAGATGCGGCAGAAACGCCTGGATTGGACTACCACCCGCACAAAGGTGGACGCGAGTCTCATCACTCCAGCTGGAAGAGAAGCAAGAACATCCTACACGTATTCTCACGCAGATGGTGACTGGCGTTCCCCATGCTGGGTGGAAGGCACCGGTCCTTCCTGACGGTCGACGCAGGACCTACTCCCGGAACGCCGAGATGTTGGCTTCCGGTCAGAGACCTACGAGCAGTT
This sequence comes from Arapaima gigas, assembly GCA_900497675.1. Classification (NCBI taxonomy): domain Eukaryota; kingdom Metazoa; phylum Chordata; class Actinopteri; order Osteoglossiformes; family Osteoglossidae; genus Arapaima; species Arapaima gigas. The sequence continues at coordinate 56,227 of UFQX01001270.1, read as the reverse complement.
CAAGAACAAAGCCTCTCCTCCCGGGTTTCTGACATCCGTCGCAAATTTTTTGACGCCGTCTCTCCCTACCGAGGCGGGACAAAACGTTGCGGATCCCGTCAGTCGCGTCCGGCAAACCGTCACTTCTGCGCCGCCGCGCCGCCGTCTGAGAAGTGCGGCTGGCAAGCGTGACAGACTCGCAAGCTGTACGGGAGCAGCATCGCACGGTGACCGTCGGCACAGAAACGAGGACGTCGGGGACACACACACACTCGAACTATCCGACTAACCCGGTCCATTTAGAAACGGAACTCTGCCCCCTCTCTCCACGTGATCAGTTCTTAACCGGTTCAGATGGCGAGAGGGTAGCCGAAATACCTACTTGCAGGCAGGAGCCGCGCCTGCGGTGGCAGCAGCATCAGGTCCGGGCCCGGCGGCTGCGCATTTGCATCGATCGCCCAGCAATTTGCTCCTAAGTGAGTGTGAAAATGCTGAGCGTTGCAGGGCAGTCGGCCGCTCTCACAACGCGCATTAATTCACCGCTTCGGAGCGGATTAGCATCGATTCCTCTGTCGGCAGGGGGTGTAGCGCAGACAGGTTTACAGCTTGACCTATCAAAGGACAAAAGTCCACATTAGAAAAAATAATAAGGCCATCTACATCTCCAGGTCCTTCATAAGGGCTTTGTGAGCGTCGACCCAAGTAAATCTCGATTCTCAAGTTGTTACTCGAAGTCACTTAGAAGGCATCGATTCGCTAAGGAGGAAATGGAGATTAATAAACACGCGCCGAGCCTTTCCTTCGGATCACAGTTTTTATTGCCCTGCCTTTATTTACAACGCTTTATTGACTCGGTCCGTTTTGAGGCTTTCGGCCAACTAACGCTTCGCGGAGCACGTTCTCGACTCGTGTTCCGAACCTAAAGCGCGTCCGTTTCTCCAAAGCAACTTGCAGTCACTTACGCGGCTGCGCCGCTGTTACCGGAGCAATTCGGGGTAAGAACCTCGCTCAGGGGTCCTGCAGCAGAAGGTGGGATTTGAACCCGGGTCTGTCGAGTCCAAAGGCAGCAGCTCAAACCACTGTCGGGACCCGCAGGGTCAATACCCACGTGTTCTTACCGTGACGGATCTGAGGAGGAAATTCCGCGCGTCTACAAAAGAATCTCGACCAGGAGAGCTTCGGTTCCTACGCGGCACCGGACCCAACCCAGGAGCCCGTCTTTTCTGCCGGAGGCAATGGGCCCGACGCACATTCGGCAGGACGTGCGCCGCCATAGTCCCCGCAGGCACAACTCGCCGCCTCCGAACACGCAGCCTGTGATAGGAGCGAGGACCCTGGAGCGTGAGGGGGCACAAGCGCCACAGGCGCTGTGTGGCGGGAGCCTCGAGGGGCGGATTACCGCGACGACCGCTACGACCGTGCCTCGCGCCGACAAGCCCTCACCGCGCATCTGTCCCCCGCCGGCCAGCGGTTTGAAGGCTACGCCAACCGACGGGGAACGCGGACCGCGCCGGAGGGAGCAAGTCGGAAGCGGGAGGGATCGGCGTTCCCCGGAGGACGGGGACAGCTGCCGGTCGGCCGAGCACCGAGGAGTCATTCCTTGTGACGGCGTGAACGATCGGTCCAGGCCTCAAGGCCTCTTCAGCACTTTCAGGTCATCCGACCGCCACCGGGATGTGGGCTACACACGTGCAGAGCACGTTCCACATTATTAGCACGTGAGCCTCGGTGCGAACCGGGGGGGTGTGGGTTGCTGCTCCGCCAGAGGACCCAATGGGGAGCGGGGGACACTGTACCAAACGCGGCTGGATCTATTTGGAAAATAGAGAAGACCAACAGGGATATTACATCCAGGAAGAGCACAAATCAGCGCTCAAGTAGAAGAGTATATTCTCTGTTCCCCAGACGGCCTGAACATTAGGAGAACCCAACAGTCAGATTGAAAAAGCCTGCTGCACGATAATATCCCGCGCTAATATAACACCTCGCGCATTTGTCCGAACTTCCACAGAAACTCATTTTAGGTGTGTTTTAATGATCAGCAATACAAGGGCCTTTAGTTAAGACCGCGAACCATACATCACACCTTTAATGGTCTTGCCGGGACTTCACAAATCCTGCACGACTCGTGAATAGCCCGATTTTCCCCCCATTAAAGTTGTTAATAATGCTCACAATACACTTCCAGACCTATTATTACTGTTAGCCAAGGCTTCCCACGTAAGTCACTAGCGAAATGTATATTTTGAACGCTGGAAAAGCATGACTGGAGGTAAAAAGACGCCCCTGAAGTGGAAGAGATTTGGAATAAAAGCACGTCATGGAAATGCATCATTTAGGGCAACGCGCTCTGTGGTTATTTGTCAGTCTCTTAACGGTCATTTGAGACCAGGAGCGGACTTCAGATAACCCTTTCCAAAGACATTTGGTGCCTCCAGCACGTGAGAAAAGGTTTCGGCACCTCGAGATTAATTTATTCCCGATGACAGGAGTAAGAACGAACAGACCCGTCGATCAACGGTTGCTGCCAGTGCCTTCAGAAAGAAAGGTGACACACACACACACACACACACACACACACACACAAAACTCTCATTTACTTTCTGCTGCTTTTCTAGCAGGATGCAAAAACACAGCTGGACCTCACAGAGACCACCAAATCGACGGGCAAGGGAGTCTTTTGGCACCTTGAACTGAATGGCATTGAAATCCTCAGGTTAATACTAACTATTCCAGTCCAGCCCCCCCAACAGCCCCCCGCCATCAAATATGAGCGCGGTGCCGCATTCTGTGTGCTCTCGGTCAAGAAAAGCAGGAGACGTTGCTATTGCACCTGCGCTTGAGCGACGCCGACAGTGTTCGGGGGACACCGACCGAGCGCTGAAATCCCAGCTCCCCGTGGCCTCCGTGTGCAGAATTCAGCACCGGACACCAACGGGAAATTTCTGCAGTTCCTTTTACCCGATCTCGGCGCCCTTGACGGCACGCTAGGCCTCCCGTGTCGGGGTTCCGTCGCAACGCACACAAGAGCATGGAAACCAGGAGGCGTGGCCCCCCACGGCAGCGTGTCAAAGTGCGTGAGAGTCACTCCTCCAGGGTCACAACGCCGTGCACGCGCCCCACCCTCCGCTCGCCCTCCACTAATCTGGGGAAGAAACAAAAGCCAGATGGCGAGGGACATCTGCCACGGCTGCAGAGATGAGCGCATGGAGATGCCTGGAGTTCCTGCCCATGTTCTCCCTATGTTTCGGGTTACCGGTGTAAGCCTTTGGTCCCCAGTATGCGACTTGTGGGTGTGTGGGTGGGGGTGCTGGCACTGCTTTGAGTCGGTTTACTGCTTACTTCACACCTATACGTGGTGTAGCGGAACCAGAGCAAAAGTAAGGGTGCAACTCCCGGCCGATCACAGTGACAGCACCGGCGGCTCGGGAGTGTCGAGATGTTGCGTTTCAGCCAACAATCGCAGGGCTGACGGTGACGTCCGTCAGCTTCAACAACGCCGGCCGCTGACTGCTCCCAGCAGCACGCAGCAGCAGGCTGCCAGCTGCCATCCCCAGGACCGAACCTACACTTGAAACCGATTCTATAAGATGCTACAGAATAAACATTTCCTCCACGAAGAGATCAATGACAGGCCAGCGGGGTCAACGGCGCCCGTACGAAGGGGATCGCATTGCCGGGAAAGAATGTCTGTGGAACACATGGCGCGCCACCTGCCTGCGGAGAACTTCAGCTTCGGCGTCCGTCCGTCAATCTCGTCGCGGCCCTACAGCGCATCCCTCGGCAGGGGCACCGCAAAGGTGGCAGAACGCAGACGGTTCACACCTCGCTGAAGGCGGACCAAAGCATTCCGGCATTTATTAACCCAAGAGGATCTCATCTTTAGCTCCGGTGTCAAATGCACGGTCGCAGGCGGGGGTGGCCTTCCCCTAAATTCACTCCTCTGCTGTGAAAACGTGACGACGGCAGGGGATGGGTTCTACACACCGACACGCACTCCGCAGTCTCCCCAAGAGCGCAGTGCCAGGTGTAACTACAGCGATAGCAACTGGGTTCATACGTGTGCGAGAGTGACGGGGGGAAGAGAGTCTGCGTTATGACATTATTATAGTTTCCGCACGAATTGTTTTGCACAAACAACGCCGCCGAGCCGAGCCGGCACACCGAGCTCGAATCCAATGCCAAAGTGTTCCCAGGACACCAGGACTTCTGTGGACGAAACTACTTGGCCATCGTGGGGCGACACCCTCTGTAGGCTAAAATGACCCAAGAAGGACTGCCCGATCGCTTGAGAGATTGAGACAAGACTGCGATTGTTATTTTTTTGTCGACGCAGAACGATGCGAAGGATCGAAACGCCCGACGACATCGGCACATTCAACGGCTGTTCCGATTTAGTGCCAAAAGCACTAAATAAAATACACCTTGCCACCTCAACACCGGTTGACCGACGTCGTTTCACTCCACAGCTCCGTCAACCTCGGTCACGATTACCTGCACCGCGTTTGGTTCTTTTTCAACATCTTACCATTCCGGAGTGAAAACGCACACAGGGAATAGTCTGCCGAACCCTTTATGAAAATATATGGGGCATCGCTACTATGTGACACACAAGGCGCACAAAGAAATCATAAAGCATGCGAGTTGAATGAAAATGACACCGATGGGATATTAAACTCACGTAAGCACACGTAATGTAGAAAGCCCCGCAGCTCCGTGCACACGGAACATCTCCACAGTAATGCACGCAACCTGTCGTCTTTTCCCATCTCAAAAACGTCGCAGGCGAAAGAAAAACCAGGACGGACGTACGGCAGGCATCGACACCCAGCTCTTCCGGGACACGAGCGGTGGCGGCGTCCACTTACCCAGAAGATGAGGTTGAAGAGGAACATCAAGTACTTGAGGCAGCAGAGGCAGCCCCTGGCCATGTTGCACTTCTTGAACTCTAGAAGGAACACAAAGGATAGATCCAGGTAAAAGACCACGTACTTGCTGCCCTTAGGCACGCTGGACTTGCTGTCGCCCTTGTCTCCTGCGGCGGCGCTGGCCGCGCCGTCGCCCCGCGCACGTGGGCCCGTCGAGCCGTAGAACGCGCCGGCCGTGAAGCCGCGGCCCCCCAGCGGGTGACCCGAGGTGGAGGCCCGCGCAAAATCTGAATTGCGGCTGGCCAGCGAGGGGCTGCGGTGGATTGCCGATTCCTCGCTACTCGACTTCTCCATGCTGGGGGGTGGCGGCGGCAGCGGGGCACTCCCTCGCGCCCTGGACCATGTCTATGAAACTCGAGCGAAAAACTCGCTGCTTCCAAAGTCACCTGCGCCCCCCACACCCCCTCTGGCTCCGCAAGCGCTCCGGTTCGACGTTGACTTTCGCTGCGAGGCAGCAAGTCGAGGACCCTCGCGGACGCCTGCTCAGGGCTCGGACTGCGGTGGGACGGCCCTCGCGCTTCTCATGCTGCCCAGGCAAGCCGCGTAACGTGCCGACCGAGTTCTCCTGCAGGATCGCCCTCCTTCGAAGCGACTCGGCGCGTTTCCCGTCGCTCTTCTCCGCGAAGCTTTCGTCGAGCGGCCGGCTCTTGCGGCGGCTTCTCCCGGCCACGGGGGGGTTCCCAGAGCCGTGAACTTTCCTCTGCTGCCTTCCACGCGCCAACACTCAGCGCTCGGACCCTCTCTCCCACCCTCTCTCTCCCCCGATTCCTCCCGCTCCGCTCTCAGTTGTTCACAGTGGTCCTGCTGGCAGCGCTGGGCTGTGAGCTCTGCCAGACGTGTGTATCGGGCGCCCGCCTTCCCAACTGTAGCACTGTCCTCCTTTCTAGCTGCTCGCTCTCTGCCTCTGTATGGCTTCTCCTCCACCTCCTCTCCCTGCAGGGGTGTGTGTGTGTGTGTGTGTGTGTGTTGGGGAGAGGGGGGTCAGCCAATCAGACACCGAGCTACAGGCTTTGACTCCTCCCAGAGACTTTAATAAGATTATCAGCGCTGTGTCTTGACTATACAAGTTCAGAGCCTCTCTATCTATTCACCGTCTGGACGTCAGAATGTCTGGGAGGACATCGATGAATTAAAAAATCATGAGGCAACAGGAAGCTCTGCTCTGGAGAGTGTGTGTGTGTGTGTGTGTGTGTGTGTGTGTGTGTGTGCGTGCGCGCACGAGTGGCAGGGAGGGTGGGGGGTGGTGCTAGATTATTAATACATCCACAAGTGACTGAGAGCTTCGGCTGTCAGCTTGGAAAGGAACGACTCTTCCGATTTTAGGCACCTAAGGCAGCGAGAGCCGTGTGTCACTCATCTTTCGGCTGCGGCGTGTGCGGACCCCCTGTAGACAGAGAGCGGCCGACGCTCGGCACAGCCACCGCATTTCTCACTTCGGCCCATCCTATTAAGTTCTCTCGTGCCAATTGATAAAACTTGGGGGGGGGGGTGCGCAAATGTGAGCATTACAGACTCACTGCGGCATTGCCAGGATTCGGGCACGACTGTGTGTGTGTGTGTGTGTGTGCGTGAGAGAGAGAGAGGTGCAGGATCTGTCCGCATTTAAGCACCGACACCGAAAATGACTTCGGCGGTTCATCCCAGATGAAAAGTACTCCCTTATGCATCACTGTAATTTTATATTACTTAAAATTCTGGGGGGGGGGGGGGGTTATCCCGAGCGCCGCGCGGTAGACTGTTAAACAGATGACATTCCAGAAATGGAATGAAAACCGAGTTTCTTAATGTAATTGTAGCTGGAAATAAAAATAGCGGATAAAACACCCAGTTTGGACCCATCTCTGCAAGAGGTCCTATAACAAAGCAAATAACACGTCAGCAAAACATATGTGGACCATAAAGACATTTATGCTTTGAAATGGCCTACAAGACGCTAATAACTATAATAGCGCGCTTTTATGCTCTATACATACATAAATGTTGGATTTTTTTGTCCCTGGCAGAATCCTGCGCTGCTGTGTGCACATTTGCAGGCTTCAAAGTGCCTCTTCTCTTGTCCCACGTGGGCCGAGCCAAGAGGAGAGGTCACCGTTTTCGCCGCTTTCCTTTCGTCCCAAGAAGGTATCCCCGCCATTTAACACGGCGGCCAGCTGTCGGCGAGGGAGACTAATGATGTTAACATTCCAGACTTAACTACGCGACGAGGGACGGACGCTAACGTCGGCCGGGGTCCGAACAAACGCGACGCACAAAAAAGGTCACATAATCCGATTTTACGTCCCTCTCCGGCTCCCCTTAAAGGCTGTCATCTGACAACGTGAGGCCAGTCGGGGACGGAGGGCGAGTTTAGGTCCGCGCGCACGCGAGGCGAGCTGTTCGGGGTTCGACGCCTCCCCGGCCCGGCGAGCCCGACCACAGCGGGCAGATGGGAACGATCTTACAGTAAACCCAGTAATACCCTAAGCCGGGGCTCCTGTTGTTCCTCAAAGCACAAAGCCTTCATGGAGTAACAGCAACAACAGTCAACATTTAAAGAAAGCGCAGCCACAATCTCCTCCCGACCAAACCCACCCCCAGCAAAGCAGGCGTCTTCCACCCAAGTTTAACTTAGCACCGGCGTAGCAGAAAAATGCTAATCCATAACCTTCACAGCTAATGCCTCGCAAAGACACAATCTTCATAAATCAAAGACAAATATCATACTGTCATCCCTGATGTTACTATGCCCTTTAGGAGTGAAGAATGATGTACGACAGATACACCGCGTACAGCCAGCGCGCAAAAACTTTTCGTGCCGAGACACAAAAGCGATAGGTACAAATCCACCCCACCTCCACCAAATGTCAAGCGTTCTTCACTCGGGGCAACGCTGGGCATCGCCCTGCCCTCCATCTATTCGGCCGATCGCTAATTCTATTATGCGGCAACTTATCCCCGTCTTTCAACGCGATGTTAAATAAGTCTGAACAGCTGGCCATAGCTCTGAGCGCTCCGCGCCGTGCTGCCGCCTCCGCAGCTTTATGCCCACCTGAAGCTGATCTAAAGGGCGGCGTGAACGTCGACGCGCAGGCTGGCAAAACGACCCCCAGTTGAAACGCAAGCAGAAACAAACCCGACGAAGCTAAAGCGAGCCCACGGGGGGCTACGAGGACAACCAAACCGGCCACGTTCCGATCTACACGCCCTGGCCCCGCAACCCACGTGCGGTATGCCGGGTCAGTACTGCTGTACAAGCGCAGCCAAACAACCCCGGGAACTGCTGCGTGTGTGTGTGTGTGTGTGTGTGTGTGTGTGTGTGTGCCTACCTGTGAGTATCCCTGACCAGCCCCAGAGGAACTAGGGCCTAAAAATGAACATTAATGGGAATAATTCACGCTGCGGTGTTTACTGTTTAAAGGTCTTAACTAATTTATATGGTTTAAATGGTTTCCTTGGGGAGAACCAGAAAGCCTGGTTCACACCAACGAAGCAACCGAGGAGACCAACCTGATCCGACAGTCACGTGTGGCACGAAGGAGGATCACAGCCAGGTACCGAGCACGTTCCGGGCTGAGATTTTTACTGCGAGCCCATCGCCAGCCGGACACGTCGAGCAGCACTCGTCACACGCCGAGTAAAGCTTCGTCCAAAATGCTGGTAGGCGTGTCCAGCTAAACATCCCCCAAAATCCAAATTATACAGAGAGGCTCAGACACGTGCTGCACCCGCCCCGCTCGACACGTGCTCACGTACTATACATAACCGCCCGCGACGCGGGACACGAATCGGCCCAGGGACCACCTTCAAAGGTGCATCACCTGCCCCACTTAGGAGGTTAAAGGATCAGCAAGAACGAAGTTGCGGGGAAGGAAAAGAGAACAGATCGGGAGCAGAACATAATACTTCCATTAACAGGTACTTTTTGTGGTTGGGCTCCGCATCCCTGACAGGGGTCCAAGTTAAATTCAGCATCCATTCATGCAAAAAAAAAAAAACAGAGCAAATGTTTACTGACGCAAACCTTACTTTTAACACGAGGACAGGTCACAGCAGGCAACGGCAACCAAAATTCACACGCTTGTTCTAAAAGCTTTGAAAAGCCCGAACGTTGATGTCCCGGCCGAACGCAAAGACACCGGAAACGGCTTAATTCCCCGCCACGGCGGCTCGGAGCAACGCTAACCTGTGTGAGAAACCACGCACGTCTCTGCCTTCCGGCCATTTCTCCAAAGTACCCTTTTCACGCAAAGGCCGTCTGCATCCATAAACGGCCCACTTACTCCGCTCACGTCTTCGCAGGCGCAACTTTGCACCGCTAGAATCCCAACGCTGCTTAAATAAAATAAAATTTTTTTAAAAAACCATTTAAATCAGCAGACCAGCGACAAGAGACTGCCAGGCAAGGAAAACACGATTATTCCCCACTCCTACTAAACTTCAAGCCCCTGTAACCCGAAACGTCCCAGGATTCTCCAAGAAACATGCCAAACGACCCCGCGACCGCGGCTGAGCCGATGCCTCATCGCTCCGGCACGACTCTCTGTGGCTTTGCCAGCGATCGCCGGAAACACCTGCGCCATCGGCTCCGCGCGGCTACAACTTTAAACACAGACCCTCCGTTTCTTAAAGGACGACGTCCTGCCGAACAAGCGGCTCCTACCAGTCAAGTGCGGTTTCAATCGCCACCCTGACGAATCCTGTTCTTCCCCCGCCGCTGTTCAAATTCGGGTGAGGGTTGGGGAATCCGGACGAACGAATTCGGCAGGCCGCACGCGATTTGTCGGGAAGGACTCGCACGTGCGCGGCCAGCCAGGGGTCCGTCCTCCTGCCAAACAACCCGAACGGGACGCAGTTCGATCCCACCTGAGCCATCTTGCACTTTCCCCGCTCAGGATGAAGTCGGGCCAAGTTCGTCTCTACGGTCCGGCAACTCCTTCCCTCTCCTGACCGTGTCCAAAAAAGAAGACGGCGAGGCTGTCTGGACAGGGGAAATGTGGAATTTACAGGCACCGACTTCCAACAGAACCACCGTAACCATCTGCAAATCCCCTTGTAGACGCGGGGCAGCATCCGGAGTAGCGACGTGCAGTTTGGTGGCTCATCCTGCACGGGTGGAGTCGGCCGTTTGCACCAATAGCATCGCCGTCAACGTAGACCTTCTGGACTTCTGTCCAAAGCAACTCACGTTGCTTAAGCTGTAAATGCTAGATATTAAACTGGACAACTCAGGAGAAAGACTTGCCCGAGTTCACATCTGCCGCTTTGCACGTACTGATGTGTTCTCGCTCCTCTCCACAGATATTCCCCTGGCTTTCCTCGTCGGAACCAAAGCGACACGTTCTCAACCGCGGTTTCGGTCCAATAGTGGAGCACCCAGAGGGCCGTGAACCAACAGCAGATCCGGAGGGGAACAGGTAATGGTTGGGGTACAAATAAATTGAGCCGGTTGGTGGTTCTTGCATAGCAGGGACAGGGTTGAGCCGACGGGCAGCTGCCCAGTTTCCCAGCCCTCTCCCGTCTCAATAGGCTTGATGTGGAGCAGATGCTGCCACTTAAGCGGAAAGGACTGAGGGATTTAATGCAGCTTGTCTGATGGCTGGGGAGAGAGAACGTGACGGACTGGTTGGGTTATGCTTCGATTTGGAGTTTTTTTTTTTTTTGCTAGTGAAGCCTGCTGTCGTGTGTTCTTGCCCCGTCTACGTGGCCACCTCAACGGGCCTCTGTTACCTAGTAACACGACATCACCGTGTCTACTGTAAATACCCATTTATTTATCTATTAAGCTATTCATACATTTAAGAATTTTTTTTTTTTTAAACATCAAACTCCCTGATTATCTGCCCCCCGGGTGGTCCCGTATCCTCATGCTGCCTCTGCAGCATGTTGGGCAGCGTAGTCCAGGAGAAACGATACGTTGATCTCTCCTGCGTACCTGTGTAAGCGCACTTTGAGAATAAAATGAACTTTGAACCTTGAATATTTACGTTAATACATACAGTACTGTGCAAAAGTCTTAGGCGTGCAACTTGAATGTGTGTTGAGAAGTACAGGTAGATTCTTATCCACCATCAGGGGGGTTTCTCATTGGTCCCAAATTCATTCTGCAGCCTGAGAATGACCTCAAACACACAATCTCAGTCATACACAACTATGTTGAGCAAAAAGAAGGAATCCTGCAACAGATGGTCTGGTCCCCACAGACCCCTGATCTCAACATGATCCAGTCAGTCTGGGAGGACATGCAGAGACAGTCAAAGTGTGCAGAAGAACTGTGGCCGGTTCCTCAAAATATTTGGAAGAACCTACCGACCTCTACCTTAAACTGCATGCAAGTTTGCATAAGAGAATCGATGGTGTGTTAAAGGCAAAGGGTGGTCCCACCAAATATTGATCTGACTGAGGTTTTTTTCGTCTACTGCACTTTTTAGAAGGTTTATTGACTAATAAGTATTCATGGCGTTATTTCTGGAACCATCCCCACTTTATAGCGTTTTTCCCACAGGTGCCTAAGACTCGTGCACAGTACTGTAGATAAATCCGTATGCGTCTAAGAACACCTGCCGGAAAGCAGACTTGTCCGAGTCAGTAAACAGAAACTAGAAGTCTGAGGAGTGGAATCCCACCTTATGGACCGATGTGAGAATTTTACATATTTCAGCATAAATGCCAAGTCGTTTACATGCAAGACAAGGAGCGGGAGACCGCTGAGCTGCGCGCTTCCCACCGTCTAGCATAAAGGAGGCAGTGTCACGATCGGGAGCTGCGCGGCCCGGCGCTCACAGGTGACAGCGTTTATGAAGCTCATGGCGATCTCAACCTGCAAGGCTATCACAGCACAACTGAGTCACGCCACTCCAGCAGGGTTATGGTTAACTGGGGAGCCCTTCACGCTTCAGCAGGACAACCCCAGCACACATCAAAGTTGTATGAGGTGAAGAAGGAACGTGAAGGGCAGCTCAAAATTTCACAACCTGGACACAAACCGTACACAAATGCAAAAACACGAAAGAGCAGGTGTGCTCAAACTTTTGACTGGCGCCGTGAACGAACTGACCCGACGATTCTTTAAGCGGCGACCGGATGAAGGACGTAAAGCCAAATTTGACGTAGCACGTGTAGGGATGAGTCACGAGTCGGGACGGTTAATCTTGTCCTGCACTCGTCCCAAAATATGTATAAAGAAGATTTGTTTTGCGACAGCCTTAGAAAAATAAATTGAAGTCGTGGGATGGCTGCTAATCCTGCGCTTCTCAGCTATTCGGAATCCGTCAAAGTCGGTCACGGCGGAAAGCGTGCAACACAGAACGCGTGCGGCGCACCACATCCCACCGCATCCCGCCGTACATTTAATCCAAAAGCTCACGAGAGGGAAAGCCAGAAGATGACGTGTTACCTGGGATCCGGTCTTTTGGGCGCCAAGAGAAGCGGCAAAGTACCGTTCTTCTCGCGAGTGCCAGGAACCCGGGAGTCGTGAGAAAACCCCGGCGAGAAATCCTGGGCCTGCATCTATCCCTTGGCTCACGGGGATTATTTGCTGCCGGAAATCGGAGTTAGTGATTCCTCTCCATTACTCCTTAGCGGGATAAACAATAGGTTCCGCGGCGAAACGTTAATCCAACGGTACTTTTACGCGAAACGACACCGACGTATGTCGTACGTTTTCTAACAGATTGAATTCTGTCACTTCCCATTTCTATCGTTCTCCAAACAGAAAGCGTAAGATGCTGGAGCACCACTGCAGGAATTAAAGCGCGGGGGAGCGAATAATTCTTGGACCGCCAGTGACACTTTTCATTCATCTGCGCTACAAAAGCTGTTATTTGAATAAAGGTAAAAACGACATGTTTACAGGGTTTATTTCTTAAAGTTTGAGTGCCGCTTTAGTCGAGTTACGACAGCTGGGCGACGGCGTCGATGTCCCAGGCTGCAGGAAGTCTGAACGGCAGTTGGCTTTGTCGCAGAAGGTCCGCGCGCTTCACAAAGGTAAAATCTTAGCGGTGAACACCTGCTGTTGTACCGAACAATAACCCTGCTGCGCGAGAAAACCGCATGTATTTCCGAAAGCCGTCGCCAGGGTTTGTCAAGGTGCGGGATCCCAACAGGTGGGCTTCGCTCGAGCACTTTGTCCACACTTGTTTATTTATTTTTTTAAATTTTTTAATAGACTCAATTCTCTTTCTCTCTTTTCGTTTGCTCGCCTGGAGCACGCTAGCGCTTTCGCGTCCTTCTCGTGAAACGCATACCGGAACACGCAAACTCAAATAAACACTTCCCCCGCTAAAGTTAGCTGGCAGCATAAGGTTACGCCACGGACCTCTGAGATTAGAAGAGAAGAGGCAAGCGGGGACTTTTTATTTTAGGAAAGGGTGTCGCAAAACCACAAAGGGGGCCGGATGCAGCTTTCGGCCCGCGGTGCCGCCCGTAACCAAACCCCGGGCTGCGGAGTCACCCTTATCGTTCATTCCCTCCTCCCCCGCAAAACAGAAAAAATACATATAGATGTGCTTTGACTGATCCTGCCGTCTATTTCAAGCCATTGCAAAATGGGGATGTAGCCTTCATATCCCTTTTTTAACACGCCGGTTCTCATCCCCTACGCTACTGTAAAAAGCCCAACCCGTCCCGCAGTGGCGCCAAACAGGCAATTCGACACAGCCCTAAATCTCCCGCGTTTCGTGGAAGCAGGTTAGAGACCTCAGCGGAGAGGGTGGGAGGGGGCACACTGAGGCTATGGATGGAGCCCTTCTCTTGTCTCTGGTAACGTAAAAGATCCCGCGAGCCTCTGCGATTTACCGTAAAAACGCACCAGAGCCCACAGAGGTAGGGAGGCCAACTGCACAGCACGCGCATCTGCATCAGGATTAGTGGGTCAGGACCCGGGTTAAAGTACGGGACTCAAAGGGGGGCAGCTGTCGGGATGCGTGTGCTGTGGGACAAGGAGCAGGTGAGGGAAGGGAGGGGAGGGAGGGAGAGGAGAAAAGCAGCAGATGCGACCGCAGGGCACACCGTGAGCTGCCATGCCGCTATAAATCACTGCGACACCGAGGGGGATCCCTCCTTTTCACCCGGGCGACCAGCGGTACAACAGACCCACAGTTTTAAAGACGACAAAAGACGTAACGGAATATTTTGTATCGGATGACGTCCACCTCTACTGTATTTTGCAGCTTGGGGGGAAAAAAAATGGTTTTATCTGGGTCACTGACTTTGTAGGAAATGGCAACAGACAGCAAGTGCCACACTAATAAATAAATAGAACACTGCCATTAAAGTCTGTACTGTGTTTACATCGCGAGATGCGGTACGAGGCAAAAGGGCAACTCCACCGAGACGCTCGGATCTGCCGGATAGCAACCGGGCTTGCTTTCACGCTCCACGGATCTGAAGGGCTGCTGAACTCTGAGCACTGACAAGGTTCTCGAGCAAACCCGGGCCTTCGGGCTCAGCTCCTGGAAAGCAGGACAGATCCCCGCAACATGGCCGCCAGGCACGACGCCAGCATGCCGCCTTCACGGCCCACGATCCCACTTAGCCGCTGCGCTGACCCGCCTGCTGAGCAGGGCGCTGTTACCGAAGACCCAGATGGTGCGGGGCAACGGTGGCCCTTGGCGAGAGCAACCGGCACTCACGGCTCAGATTAGCACAAGGACGTCCACGCGGCAGATTACAAAAACCTCTGAGGAGGGAGGCGTCCTCATGACACTCGTTGCTCTAAATGTGGATCAACAACTGCTACTGCTGCTGCTGGCATAGCTGAAGGTCTGCAGAAGAGGGTCGTGTCTCCTAAAATGTCACTGGCTCATCTCCAGCAGATCACAGAGGTCTCCTTCAGACCATTTATCAAAGAGGACTTCTCACACAAGTCAGCTGAAACCACTCGAATCCCTCGCAGGTCCCACCGTCAGTTCTCAGAACAGGACACGGGGATACCAACAGGTTGTGGGAAACACCGTCTCGTACAGAACACACCGAGAAATCGACTCACTTTAGCGTTCGCACACACCGAGAAGGTGAAGGACAGCAGGTGTTATGAGACTAACAGTGTGAAGCTATTGCACAAAAGTGATGCAGATCACCAGAAGCATAGGGTCGAGGAGCTCCTATCAACCACCTTACCGCTTTGGACCCACGAGACGGGAGGCGCGGAGAACAGCGAGATGAATACTGCCCCCTGGGTTGGGCACCACTTGTAAGATGCTCAATAAATAACCATAATCCCCACGAACACTAATCTGCAAAGCGTAATTTCAGAAAGATTACTCCCCCGCCAACTCCACTGACCTCGGGACCTAAATAACACTTTAAGGGAATGCAGCTCTGACAGAATTAACACCATTGCAAAATTATTTTTCCGTTAATAAAAAAAAAAATTACTAATTATATTTTGTGCCTCCAGACATTCCTAAACAAACTTTAAAACGAGACTCTCTTCGGGGGGTCTGCTGAATGGGGGGCTTCGTTATCGGCTCATGTTGACACAGCTGGTCGTCTCCAATTCGGCAGAAGCCTTTGGAGCGTGAAGTCGTGAAGGAGCGCGCTCTCCGGCAAGCGTCCGCAGGGGGCACGGCCGGCGAAGATCGATTTCAAAGACGTCGCGGCCCAGAGGAGGCAGCGCTCTGGCCGCTCGTCCCGATTTGGCCTGCGGACGGAGGCCGTCGCTTCAAATCGCTCGGGAGCGGGCGCTGTTCGCAAACCTTATCTACCGGAGAACCGAAACTACCCTTTGCGTCGATTCGTCGAGTCCCGCTGGCCAAGAATTGAAGGGAACCCCGCTTCCAAGAGAAATTCTCATAGACTTCATGGGGAGCGAACCTGCTTGAGGTCCATGGATTACGGGGACTAGAGTTTTCTCGTCCTTTTGCTCGACACGAATGTCGGGTTCCAATTTAACCGAGGAGTGACTGTCGTGGAAACAGGATCGCTGTGTGGGGGGGGGTAGCTTTCCCGTCACGTGGAACGTGAATCGGCTGTAGCCCCCAGGTGTGACACCTCTGCGGTCGAGACACCTTGGATACGACTGCTTTTGGCAGGACCTCCTGGCGGCAGACGGATTTTGACACTTTTGCTACCAGGGCCTCCCAGGTAAAAATATTCCTCAGCTGTTGTTAGGCGATGGCAGTCACAGGATCCTTCATCTATAACGTGTCCATCTCTTTTTGACATCGTGCGGTTTGCACAACAGGAACTGCTGCGGCATTACTGACAACCCCGCAACAAGAAATCGATCTCCAGCTGGAAGAAGCCCACACGTCAACAGGCGGGATGTATATTAACGTACTCGAGGTCCGATCCTCGCTCTGACCTTCACGCAGGACGCTTCTTGATTTATTGGACCTAATAAACACGATAAACTGCAGATTTCTGTCAAACTTCTTGAGGCACTTATGGTTGCTATCTGCCGGCACGCCGATCAACATCCAACGTGGGATATCTCCAGTAAACAGGCAGCTTCGCCAATTGATTCATTTAGATAGAGGACGGCCGGGCTCCGGGCTAAGAGACGCACCGCTTCTGCTGTGTGATATGCGGTGCTCAAAATCCTGGGGAGACTCGGGCACAACGTCGAACGTGAAGAACCCATACTTCTATCCGTTGCCGTCATGGTTCCACGTGTGAACCAGAGCTACTCCCGCTACGTTGCCAGCAAGAGGCAGCAACTCGGGGAGGCAGATGTTTCTCGAACTCCAGCCGACATAAAGCATCAGAGTTGGGTCAACTATCCACTTATCCACCTTGTCGACGCGTTTACCGCGTACACCCACAAACTCGACACCGCTGCAGAGCCACGTACAGCTGCAGCCCTACCGCAACCCCAACCAACCTCCATGACCAGCAAGGTCCTGCCAATCCACATACGCAGGTGTTATGGATCCCCTTACTGTGGTAAACTCCCAACTCTGATACTTAACTGGTTTTGTGGAAGTGAGGGAAGCTCTGAGCTCAGAACCTGTACGCCCCCGTTGTCTATCAGCTGGACACCTTTGCTGACAACGGAAAACGCCCGACTCCATGTTCCAGGGTATCTTTCTGCAAAGCCAGGGGAATAAAACCTTGCAGCTTCCAGGCCTCTTAATATTCAGCACGGCGTATTTCATTAAATCCGCATATTTTTATCTCTCAAGGTGACAGGTGTTGGCATGGTAGTAATCGCCGTTCCGCGAACAATAACTGTACAAGCGAGCAAGTGTCTGCATTGTCACAAAGGGTCACTGTGACAGTGTGACACTGGAGAAAGCGGCCACTGTTGGGGCTTGGGTCAAGCTTTCCGGAACATTCACAGTGGGAGAATTAGATCCCCTACACACGCACACACACACACACACACACACACACACACACACACACACACACACCCTGGGTTTGCTGCTGGAAGCTGACAAACACGCCGGCACAAAACTGCTGCTCTTACGGCTTTGCTTGCTGGCATGTTTTTCAGGTCCCACTTTGATTGTTATTAAATAAATATTTCGCAACCGGACCGATTTACCCCCCCAACCGCGAGACACCGGTTCACAAACAAAGTTAAAGGTCACACAGTGTTGACAATCCGCCTCAAGCGGACACAGAACATCTAGCACCAGCGAGAGAAAACATCGTTCACCGGCGACGAACCTGAGGGACCGAAGCCTCAAAGGCTACCTTCAATGACTCATCCGAGTTGCGAGGTTCGCCTAAGTTCTCCTCTCTTTTTAGAGGTAACCGCTTTGACTCAGTATCTACACCAAATTCCAGGGAAATTGGTTTATCGGGCACAATAAGGCCTTGTGGCCCGATTGGAGCCGGACGTCACGGGTCAGGAGTTAATTTCAATTCAAAAGGCTTCGCTCAACTTCGCATCGCAGGGTTCACAGAATAAACTGCTCAAATGACACTTGACGCATTTCACGAGCAGAGTAGCGTAGAAAAACCTTGTAAAGATGGGCAGCCTGAGCAAAACAAAACTGCCCGAGCAGGGACCTTATAACCACGAGGGAGTTCAAAAAAAGAACGCATGTAGAAAACTGACCAAAAAAGATTATACGGAAAAGGTGATTTTTCCGGGAGAGCCGGAGACGTTTATTGAGACTATGTTCGAGGCTCTTTCCAGGCCGGAGGAGAGGTCAGAAACCACGGGACACCCTCGATCACCGACAGGGGGGAAGATCTGCGACGTGGGAGCACTTTTCGGTCGCCTGCAGGACTCCGTTGGTCACATACAGGCACACAGACCAGAAGACCCCCGGAGACTCATTAACCAGAACCTGGACCGTGGTATCAAGGCCAAGGGTGAGTCAACCGTGGGAAACTAGACCGCACAAAACCGCAGAGGGTTACATCTCCAAACGTGCACAACATAATGGGGGTAACAGCCTAGTGCTGTACTTGTCCAAATGACATTTTAAGAACTTTTTAAAACAGTCAGTGCTCAGAAAGCAATTTAAATACGAAAGCGCCGAAAGTCAGTCACACATCCAAAGAGCTGCTCTCGCCTGCGGTGGCACTTCTCCGAAATCTGCCCCCGTCGCCATACAGTTACATCTCTGCCAACACCTTTCCGGGTGCCATTAACCCAATTATTACTTCTGACGCCCAGAAGATGTGGAGCAACACCATGAGCAGTGGGTCTGAAAAGAGCAGACAGAAGCTTGTGAGATCCACACAGCTGCAAAATGAGAGCAGAAGGCCAAATGTGGCCTGAGCCCCTCGTGTCCGTGGGCAGAGTAACCGTGGGGGGTAGCGGTCACAGCCAGCTGTTGTGCTGTGTCACTCACTAATCCACATCCTCACCTCTCACCCCTCCTCCTCGCCTCGAGCTCCGCCGAGACCCAGGGCCCTCGACACGCCGCTCAGGCCACGCGGATTTCCCAGGCCCGTGTCCACAGGGATATCTGCATTGCTCTGTTCTCCCGCTCACTCTGCTATCTACGGTGGGGGTGCCGCACACAGGAGGGGGTCATGCATTCAGGACCTTGTAGGAGAGACGCAGCTCCCTTATCGTTCCTGGGCTCAGGGACGAAGACAATAAAGTGCGAGGGAGAGATTGGGGGGGGGGGGGGGACAAAGGGAAGGGAGAAAGCGAGAAAGCCGAGGAAGAGNGGGGGGGGGGGGGGGGGGGGGGGGGGGGGGGGGGGGGGGGGGGGGGGGGGGGGGGGACTAAGGGAACGGAGAAAGCGAGAAAGCCGAGGAAGAGCGGGACAGAAATGTAGGCAACGCAAACATGTACTGTGAAATAAAAAAAAAAAAGACAATCTGCTCCAGCAAGGCTGCGATTTCACAGCAGAGAATAGGTGAGGAGAGGAAAACTATGGTGGGAGAGCAGCTTCCTCGCGTGCGCAAGAGGTGTAGGTCACCGTACGACGTCGGCGACAGTCAAACGCCAGCGGGAGGATCTGAACCAAAGAACGGACAATGAAAGATCGGACGCGCCCCCTCAAAAAGTAAATGAAAACGTTAAAAAAGGAACGTTTCAGCTCGGGCCTGAGCTTAAGATGTGCAAATGCGGCACCGGGTCTCCAGCGGAACGGCGGCCCCGGCTGCATGCTAATGAACATCTGCGCCTTTCCTTAAATGTTCCCCCTGTCTTCTGCCTAAAAGAGCCGTGGCAGCGAACTGTATACGAGAGCAGACGGGGGGGGGGGGGGTTTCTTCCGAAAAACAGGTCACCACCAAGAGTGATGTGACTGGAGCCCCGGCGAAGCCACTCGAGGACATCCTGTCGCTCTCCTCGTAATTTGGCACGCGACGCGATCGCCTCGGATCGCCTGACGCACGTTCGACGACTTCAAAAGCTTCGTCGCCGACACCCCCGCGACAGCAGTTTCAACGGCGCAGAAGAAACTTCCACCTGCTTGGCGGAGGAGGGAGATGCAGAGCCTAATTTCCAAGCTGCGAAACAGCGAAACGTGGCAGGGCGACGGGCGGATGCTCAACCAAACCAAGGGAATAAGGTAGCAGCCCACCCCCCCCGATTCGATGGCTTGCTTTGCACCGAGCCCTCCCACCACCCTGCTTTAAAAGACACCATCTGGAGAAGATGAGCAACCAACGTGACCTTGGCTTCCAACAACGCACCTTCGCTAGTAAGGCACGTCCTCGGCTCCAAAAGTCCAACTTCCCCTTTCTCAAGCCCAGATGAATCTATGACCCTCCAGAACTGGATTATAGTGATGCGGCTGCTAAAGAGGCCACGAATCACATCCATAATCCATCCGGTGGCCATCGCTTTCAGCGCCTTTCAAAGGTGACCTTCACCTTTCTGTTGACGCTGTGCACAGGCAGCAACTAAGGACAGCTTCTCCTTCCTGCGGGACTCGAGACAAACGCAGAGGAGCGAGTTAAACTCAAACGAATGCTAAAGCCCACCGAAGAAGGCCCACCGTTCGCCACTTCCGCTGGGTACCTTTGGTGAAAGACAGCAGCTCAACACAGTCCCCTTATGCGCATGCAAACACAACACCTGGGGAACGCCGATATAAGAACCACATTTGCGTGTCAAACTCTGCAGAGCAAAAGACCGAGAAAGGCACCGTACACGCTCAACTCGGTCGCAGAGGAGCCGAATTCATCCCGCAAAACACATACTGACGCACGGAAGCGGGAAACCGGATAGCGCCATTCCCACGCACCAAATGCCAGCGTTTCCCATTACGAGAGCATGGATAATCCACACCGTACAGTATTATCGAAAGCACACAGGGCCCTGTATCATTTTACCTCTTGTGGAACTTGTCAATCACTGCCAGAGATCCCTTACTTATCCCCCCCGTGTGGTTCTGGCTCCAGACCTCAATGCCACAATGTCCTTTCGCTCCGTAGCACTGCAGTCCCACGCAGCTCTCATGGGCTTCGCAAGGTGGAAAGGCCAGCGGAGACACGGTTCTATCCAGTGGCGCCGGGGCTCCGCCATCGCACCCGGGGCTGGTGGTGGTGGTTGTGGAGGGCGGGGGGGGGGTCAGGGCGATCGAGCTGCTGGCATCACACTGACTGTAAGGAACAACTACAGCGTTGAGCCTCTTGCCCTGAACGAAGCGACATGAGCCAAAAGCTTGGAGCAGCATTAGACAGCGCGGCGAAATCCCCCTTAACGTCTGCAATTATCGCTCAGAAACTCCAATTACCGCACAAAGCGTCCAAATAACAGCACTGAAACATTCGACACCCCTGCGGAGCTCCGCGCTGCTCGAGCGCCGCCTAACAGGGAGAGAAAACGGCTGCGACAAACATCTTAAGCGAGGCGAAGCCCCCGCCCCCCCAAAGGTGGGGCCCGTCGCCCCTTTGCCCGCGATGATGAAATTAAGTCGACGTCGTCAAGGACGCCGTGTCGATAAAGGAGGAAAACGCCGACACACCTTTAGCGTCGGAAAAACAAGTTTGCTGCCCAGCAATACATCTTTGTCAGAAATCAGACTCTGTGGGAACGTGCGGTCAATACGGCTTCTGAAGGTGGAGAAACTGCCCTTCAGCTCGAACCGTTACTGGAGAACAAAGTGCCCCGTAGATAAGAAAAATAAATTAACTAAAAGGATCTAATATTTGGCGCACAGCGGCGAGACATTTGTTCCGCTCCACTCCGTTACAAGGCAGGATTCCCAACTGGGCTCCATTCCATTCCTCTCAATCCCACCCAGGGATCCGTTGCAGCGGTTCGATGACGTGGGAGGATTCTGCCGCAGGGATTCTTCACCGATACCACCCAGCACGGACCCCGGACAAATCCAGCTCCCCAGAGTCATCGGTTCCAACAAGTCGCGCCGCTCTGAACTCTAAGGTCCCAGAACTGTGCCGGAGTGACACCCGCCGACAGCGCTGCGCCCGGCCGCCATTGCTTATTCACGGCGGACAAATTATACAGCAACACAGCGCAAAGCGACGCGTAAGCGTTTGTTTTCCACGTCCTCTACTATTTTCGCTTGGGGTTTTACGAGAGCCAACTGGGGAAGCCTCGAGAAACACGGTGTCCAACGCGTCAAACCTTTTTCATTCAAGGCGTAAAAACTATCTACGGTGGCGGGGGGGGGGGGGGACAC
>UFQX01001270.1:0-18152 GCA_900497675.1 Arapaima gigas | reverse complement strand
GGGGGGGGGGGGGGGGGGGGGGCAGAGAAAAATATGTACAAAATGAACACACGTACTTCCTGCTATTTTATGTTATGGCTTCATGGACAAGGAAAAGCTGATCACACGGTTTTTAAAATATTTTAAAATATTTAATAGTTTTAAATGAATTTTGCTCTGGTGCTTATTTTTAACGTGTCACTTTAGTACTACATTAACACCATACTGACGCTTCCCAGCTAGTTCACCGCAACGGTCCCGGTCACAGGGCCTCACAGGATGGGGCGCCGAGGACGGTGGCCCAGTTAGTGGCACCTGATGTCACCTGGGCAGCACCCGTGGGTCACCCGGAGATGCGCCTTCAGGTATAAGATGGGAGCCGGACGAGCTCCGCCACGTTGCCCGACATCTGTCGAACCCCGGCCGGCCCCCCCGCCTGCCGCCCAACGCAGGGACCCTTTATTGGGGATAAGTACAAGGACACGGTGCTTAAAGCCAAGGTCTGTCCAGCAGGCCTGATGCCATTTCCACATGGAGATCAGCAGAACTTATCGCACATCTGCGCCTCATTTTTGTGGTGAAAACTATGGAGGAAAGCAAGGGGGGGGGGCAAAAAAAAAAAAAAAATCACATTTATGGGTGCTGACTCACTTTCAAAGAATGTAACTCAAACTTAGACACGCGATAAACTCCAGGCTCCGTGCAGAAGGCAGCATCGGCGGATTTCATAGCTCGCAAAACATTTATTAGACGGGCTTGTCGTGAAGATGGACTCGGATCCCCCGCGGGTCGCCGCGGGGCCGCGGGTCTTTCCGACACGAAAGGCCCTCCGACCCAAACCCCGATTTCTGAGATGAGCCGCCACCTTCCTCGAAATCAAGTCGCACTTGTCAAGTAAAGTTTTGTTTTGCGCACCTCAGAAGAAAAACAGCAGAATGTTCTCTTAATGGCCAAAAAAAATACATAATTCATAAACTTAAATCTACAAATCCCCCCGGGGGGGGGGGTTGTGTTTCTGTTTACTTTTCAACGTGAGTCATAATTCGCACAGCTTTCGAAGTTTGACAACAAGCTCGCAAGCCGCAGGTAAGCGAATCTCAAAAGCAGAATAATT
Organism: Arapaima gigas; assembly: GCA_900497675.1. Taxonomy (NCBI): domain Eukaryota; kingdom Metazoa; phylum Chordata; class Actinopteri; order Osteoglossiformes; family Osteoglossidae; genus Arapaima; species Arapaima gigas. The sequence continues at coordinate 17,059 of UFQX01001270.1, read as the reverse complement.
ACGGACCTAAAATCCCAAATGCTCGCAAGCGAGTAAAACAACATTTTTTGAAAAAAGCGGCGGCGCGTGAACGTCGGCACTTTAGAAACACGCCGGACAGACGCCGGTGCTCATTTCATTCCCAGAAGGACGAGCCGCCGCTTTTACAATCGCCCGGGTACCAGCCTGCCTTACGTTTATTACCCGACATCTTGAAATGTCATTGCTGAGCCTCAAAACGTCAGATCAGCGAGTAAAAAAACACCCGAATAAGGCCTCACACCGCGGTAAAGTGCGCAGGTGCACCGCTTAACGCCGCAGTAACAACAAACGCTTTCTCAATCGCGGTATCGGTGACGGGATCCACACCCCGGCAACAAGGTGTGGGGGGGGGGGTATGAATCCCAACTCTTGTTGCAGGACCCTTGAGCAGGGGGACGGTGCCTGAATTGCTGCGGTAAAAATCCCCAACTTTAAGCGGCCTGAAAGCGTAAGCAAGGGGGAGCGGGCGACCCCCAGCGGAGCGGGACCCCTGGGTCCAGCGTGGCGCCGGGCAGCTCGAAAACACCAGCTGCCGGTTTCGGTGCATTTCTCACATTTCTGCCTTTAACCAACGCCAAGCGGCTCCAACAGGTGTCCCTTTCATCGGCTCTTGGTGACAGCCCGTCTCCGGCTGCCGCCGCCTCCCTTTCAGCTTCCTCACATCCTCGGGCCCACGCTGCTGCCGCGGGGCTCTCGGTCCACTTTCACCGCGGTAAACATCTGCGGGCCTCGGCAATGGGTGAACTCATCTTTTACATCTCGTGTCTGACAGAGTAGTTCTGCACGACCAACGGAGGGCTGCCAAAGGGACCGAGATGGTTTTTTATTATTGCTACTATTATTTTTATTATTAGGTGAAGCTATGCAGGAAATGAGTGAAATCTGGAGTTGGCAAATGTTGCTGGTAAAATGAAAAACTGAACAATAATCTTGGGGAAAAAAATACTATTAAAGAGCTTTTGTTGTTAAAGAAACATCTCCAGATCCGCCTCCTGACATGTTAGATAAACATCATCCGACTCCTTGCTGCAGCTCCGCGGGTAACAGTTTCTAAAGAACCAGCTGTGGCTCCGCACAGGAAACAGGGTGTCTATCTGCCTTCAAACAACTTCAGTCTCCTGTTTCCATCCAAGTGGACACTTGTGTCCTGCGCCTGTTTAATGTCCCCAAATGTGACAAAACCATCACGACGCAAAACAGGAGGGCGACGCTGCCCCGCGCTCTGCTGCCGCCTGGTGGACAGGCGATGGAAGCGGCGGCTTCGGCGAAACGGTTTGAATCCAAGAGGGAATAAACTGCAAATTCAGTCGTTAACTTTTTTTTTTACCACAATCGTGGTAATTCGTGTAACATCTGGAGTTCACCGCACATGCGCATTATTTTAGAAGTAAACACCCGTCCGTCCGTGTTTGTTAACCGCTCATCTTGAACAGGGCCGTGGCAGTCGTTTAAAAAAAAAAAAACGATGCTGCCAAAGAATGTTTTAAAATGGTACGATCTTGAAGTCAGTTATTTCACTTTCACGAGCAAACAAAACAAAACATGTCAATTTAAAAAATCCGTTATTCCGACTGCAGTGTAGTGACACCTCGTCTCCACCAGATGACGCCCGTTTCCCAAAAAAAACTCACGCTCACAGCGAGCAGCAGCACTTGATGCTCCGAAGGCGCCGTTATTAGAAACAGAGGCAAGTTTACGCTCAAAATGAGTCTTTTACTGCTTATGTGGGATTTTACTGATGTGCCGTGTTAGCAGACACATCAGAAAGGGGGCCCGAGGCCAGGTGGGTCCGTCCCGGGAGTCGCCACGGTGGCGGCGAACGGCAGGTCGCGTCCCAATGGCGAGGGGGCCCGAGACGCACGAGGGCACAAAATAAGACGCGTAATAAACAGAGCCGCTCGCGGGCCGTCCGTCTGCTACATCCTCAACTCGGCCCAAAACGGAACCACTTAGGACATTAACGGGAAATCGGAAGGAAGCTCTCGAGAGGTTGGGGTTTATCTGCGTCTGCGCTGCCAACATTCTTCTGCACATGAAATAAGTTGAGATGCCGCCAAGGAGAAATTAAATCGGCCGACATTTAAGAGCATAACCACGATTTAGAGCAGTTCTAAGCAGTTGGGAACGGAGGCGACTATTTTTGTCGACTGCAGGGAAACACTGGTTAAGCATCCAAAAACATACGCTTGAGATCTTATTTTACCTTAAAGTCGTAAATGAAAACCGGGAGCTGTTTGAAAAGCGTCCAAGATCGAGACAACTAAGCATCAGATGCTGTAAATTCTTAACCAATTTAATAATCATCTATTTCCCAAACGCGCAGAAGGCCTCGAGACCCTGCTGGGGGTACCGAACAGCGGCAGCTGTGAGGAGGGGTGCCAACAGTCATAATGTTTTTGTTGAAGGGAAACGCAAAGCCCCGCCGACATCTGCACGGCGACGCCTGTCGTGGCACCGCTGAACAGGGCCCTGTTATTTCCACGCTTCTCGATCTCCACGTCGGACGCGGTTCATCGAGGGAAACGATCAAACGCGCGGTCGACGACGGGAAGTTCGGAAGCCGGCCGACGCGTCCAAAAACGCAGACCGAAGGTCGCGAGGGCGCGTGCGGAAGAGCACTTCTCAGCTGGACACCCCCTGGGAGAGCAGCTGCCCACATCAGGTGCCCCTCCGACGTCGACGCTCCGCCGTTCGACACGGAGGGCGAGGAAAAACGCACAGGGGCCTCGGAAAAGAGCGGAATAAAATCACAGCCGCTTCCCACCCGAAAAGGTCCTCATTATACCTGCGCGGAGCCGCACACACACACACACACACACACACACACATAAAACCAGTAGTGGCCCAAAGTGGTTTTCAGGAATATTAAACAGGTGTGGAGTGGGTTCCGCGGCTGCCTGTCGTCCATTAAAAGCACCTGACCGCGCAGGTGATTTATGGACTTCTCACCGGCACTCGAGACCCGGCAAAGGAAACTTTTTACGGTTCTCTAGGCGAATAATTTGGGTCACGTTAGTTTTTAGTGCCGGTACTTCTGCAGCGACCGGGCGGTAGGCCTGCGTGACGGTTTCACGACCCCCGCGACACAGGCGGCCCTCGTTCCGCTCGCCGTGCCGTTTTCCCCCGACGTCCGAGGGAACGCCGGGGCGAAAGGCGACTACCGGCGCGGCAGCTTAACAAAATAAATCTCCAGACCCAAAGGCTGTTAAAATAAGAAGGTAAATAATCAAACTCAACTTTGTGTCATTTGGGGATTTTGCTGGTCAACCACCGAGGCTGTCACCAGGGTCACAAATGGAGCAAACGTGTCACGGTCCTCGAAGGAAAGACGCTCCAGATCATCCAAACAGGGGAAATGACACGCAAATTTATTCTGTTTCGCTTGCTATCCTGCATTTGCTGTCCGCGCTAAAAAAAGCGACTGCAGATTACGACTTTTTTTTTTTTTTTTTAAAACATGACGGAGCCCTCAGGAATGCTGTGTCCCCTCTGGCTGTGACTCACTTTCCAGCCCCTGTGACACACGGCGTGACTCAACAGGGGAATCACACACTTCTCCTTCCCAGACAACAACCTTTCCGTGTGTGCAACAGAGCGGCTTCCTACCCGGGGGGGGGGGGGGCGCTACTGCAGACCACCGCAGTCCTGCACTGGCCAAGTGATTATCACCCATTGAACGTATTTTAAAACAGTTTATTCAAATGAAGAATGAAGCCTGTAGATTAAACCCCTGAAAGCCACTTATCTTCTCGCACTGCTGCTGGACTCTCTCTCTGAGGTCCATGTATGCTTACAGACACCTCTTCTTCTCTGCGGTGCCGTCTTGTTGCAGCTCAGCCACAGAGACGCCGACCACAACCCACCCGTGCCCCCCACACACACACACACACACACACACACACACACACAATGCCTCAGTTACGCTCATTCTCATTTAGCCCCAAATCCACATAAAACATCTCTAATTTGGCACAGACCCCTGGAAGACGACCCCCACAGCTTCTCTGTCTGCCACTTCAAAGCAGGGGGGGTCAAAGTTCACAGGACGTTTGAAGCCTGTGTGCTGCTCATGGATACACTCCTGGTCAAGCTGACGTGGAATTCTCAAGGAGCTTCTTGAACCCCATCAACCTGAGGCGGCGTTTCCAGGGGAGACGTGTCCGGAAGCCCACCTTCCCGGCATCTCCGCGTGAGGCGCCGTTCACCGGACGCCAGGTTCTCTGGTTCCCAAACGCTAAGGAGATTTCCGGAAACAAAGTGGGTCCTGTAGAGTGTATTTCAGGCCTAACGTGCCTCCGGAGGGCATTTAAGCGCTCGGCATAATGTCACAGTTTGCTTATTTAGTGCCTGACCCCCAGCAGGCAGGCGGGCAGCCTTGGACTCCATCAACCTTCTTGCAAACCACACAGTATTTCATCAACGTTACTTATATGAACGTTTAAAACGTGTTAAGGATTTCATCCCGGAGGCTCAGGTTCAACCCGCAGAGGCGGGTCCGTCTGAGCAAGAGGAAGGAGCACAACAACGTCCGGGATCGCGAGACGGCGAGTCGGGATGCGACCGGCGACTCTCCCATTGTCCGTCTCCCAAACTAAAGCAACCAAATAACGCCGAGCAGCTCGTGATGACATCGCAGGCCTGAAACCTGAAATCAATAGCAGCCTGCAACCGTGCATTGATCCACCACCAATAACTACGCCTCCCGCGGCTCTGGTGGTCCGGAGAGGGACGCCAGGCCACCGCAGGGCCCCGCGCCACATGTTTTAGGCCGAGTCGTCTTCAAGAAGACTGTCGAGTTTGAGCCATTTCGCATCAGCCGTTCAGCTGCAGGCTATAAAGGGTATAAAGGGTATAAAGTTTGGTTTAATTTATCCCATCTTACATAATTCAAAAAAAAAAAAAATTGGAAAACTTCCAGGTAAAACTAATCTAGAAAGATGTTTTAGGTCACGGGGACAAAAGATGTCCGACTGTCACTCCTTGGAAGGACGCTGACTAAGGACACCTCTTTCAAAAAGCGCTAAAACTCTATAAAGGGCAGAAATAGCGAGAGACTTCTTTATGGTACTCATACCCCCCACGGACATAACCATACCCCCACTGGAGGACAAACGCAACAGTGGTGCTTTTCCCCACAGGCACAGGGTCGGAGAACTAAACAAAAGAATGAAGAAGCCAGTAAATGCGCTGTGAAGGGGGGGTGGAAGGCGAAGACCAACACAGCCCACAGCGGAGATGGAAAAAGAGAGCAAACAGCCACAACCGCGGTCGCGTTTGAAAACCGTGCGCGTTTTATATTTTCGCAAATCTCGAGCCCAGAGCGGTGATTTTTCCGAACCTAAAAATACCGAGACGCTGTAATAACTTCTATGAGGACACGAGACCCGGCAGCTTCGGCAAGTCCGGACAATGGAGCCACGGCAAGAAAGACCGAGTCACAGCTACACGCCTCGCCGTTTGTTGAGCGCACCGCAGCGCGCTTTGGGACTTCTGAACACAATATTATGACGGAATCGACCAAAATAATCGTATTATGCGGGCAGGGTTAGCAATGAGGGGCTTCTCTCGGCAGCGAAACAACGGCGAAGCGAGTCACCGGCGAAGACCAACAGTGCAGAACGGCAAGAGCGTCGACACTTTTTTAAAAACGAGCAGCTGCAGAAATCCAGGTGGGGGGGGGGGGGGGGGGNGGGGGGGGGGGGGGGGGGGGGGGGGGGGGGGGGGGGGGGGGGGGGGGGGGGGGGGGGGGGGGGGGGGGGGGGGGGGGGGGGGGGGGGGGGGGGGGGGGGGGGGGGGGGGGTCGAGGAGAAAATGGGAGTTAAGAACACAGTTAACAGATCCGGTCGCATTCAGGCAACAAGTTCCCAGAAACAGGGGCCCTGTGGCACTAAGGACTTTTTTGTGGTGGGCGTCTGAAAGCTGTTAAGTGTTCCCATGCCCGCGCTGGGCCGCCTGGACCGCAGTTCGCGCCGAACTGATTCAATTACCCCCGACCACACGGCCCTGGATGGCCTGCGTCTGCTCCGAGCCCGGGGGCGGGGGGCTTCGGTGGACACAGCAGAAGGGGTCGGCGCGGACGTGGTTTTCGCCCCCCGTCTCGGCGTCGGCCCGAAACGTCGCTCTTTTCCCCCGCAGGGACACCGACGCTCCGTTTTCCGCGTCCGAGGAGCCGTCGGATCTCGAAACGCCGCCGTTTCCTCGCTGCTGAGAAAATCTCTGGTTTTCAGGTCTGGGGCACGACATTTAAAACGATACTTTGATTTAATTTTCGGCGGCAATTAAAATATTACATGTTTGGTTTGCGACATTCAAGAGCAGAAAATAACCAACTGCAAGGTTTAAGCAGATTAAATACCAGAAAATAAGCACGCGCTACGAAAAATTAAACTCATTACGTTTCCCCGGAACGGGGCGACAAACTTCTTCAAATGGCGTTTGTTATCAAACTGCTTAATCCCACAGGAAGCCTGCAGCCACCAAGACAAGAAAAAATAAAACGAGGAAATTAAAAAAAAAACTATTAAGAAAAATGAAATTCAATAAACGCTGCGTATACCGCTGTGCGGCCCGATGACAAACTAGAAACAGTAAAACGCTGAAATACGGCAACGTCAAAGGCAGAAGCCTTCCTGACAGCTCCACGCCTCATTCTCAGGAGCGATATACACCGCGCCAGGGTTCTGGGACCAAATCCGGCTGGGAACGACGGCTCCGCCCCGTAAAGCCACAGCCATCCGTCCTGCAGACAAGCAATACGGCGTGTTGGCAAAGAACGGAGCGCGGAAGGATTCGTTGAAAGCCGTCGCTCGCTCCACGTCGAGGGAGAAACGGGTGACCCACATTTCCTGAGGAACCTCTCTAGCCCCCATGAGAACGGAGCCAGAGGTTTCCCACACGACGGCCGACAGCCGGGAGGGGTCGAAAATCAACAGCCCGGATTGGCTGCTCAAAAAAAAAAAAAAAAAAAAAAAACCCTCAGGCTGATGGCCAAACTGGTTAACATCAGGTGAACAGAGACCCTTCGCAGATGTTCCACTGGAGTGAACCAACGGGATGTTGCAGCGATGGCTGCAAATAAGCCCTTAGCTGATGTGTGTTCAAATGGAGCCTGCTGGGCTGGGCAATCCTCCCAACAAATCAGACAAGGGTAGAGGATCTTGATGTAGCAAAGATGAAGACACCGCTGTGGCCTGGCATTCAGACAAGGTGCAAGAACCTGACTGCAGAAGCTAGTCAAGGACCCCGTGTGGAGCTTCGGTGTCCTGGTGAGAAATCCAGTCTAAAGCCAAATCCACCGTGACAAGAAATAACACAGCATGCATAGAGTCATTCCCCAGACACACCCTTTGGGGTTAGAAGAATTTGACTTTACAAGGAGTTCCATTTAATACCTCTACTTTTTTTTTTTTTTACATTAACAAAAACCAAAACTGCATTCTTCAGGCCTCCTGACAGCTATGCAGCACGAGACCAGAGCCACTGCCTTGTTTACGATTAGAACGTGACTTGTGCTAAGTTCTCAACCTCCGTTACCCCTTGTTTGCTAGTTTCACCTGTTAGAATCTCAGTCATCCCAGCCCCCGTTGGGACCATCCAAACACCCTCACTTGCATTGAACTAAAACAATTTTGTTCTTTGCAACTGTGTTGCAGTTACGGAAGATTTCTTAAGGACACCTTGACATTCACATATTTACACAAGCGCATCAATCCTGTCGCTTATCTGATCACGTTCAAAGTCGCAGGCAGTTAAGAAATCACCGGGATCACCTTGACAACAGCAGCAAGGATGTATCCTCTTCAACTGAAGCAGAAAGCAGGCCATGTGGACCTTGAAACACAGTCTGAAGAAAGACAGCGGACTCATCCAGCCTGCGGTGACCGTTTCTCAGAGCTGCTGGTGGGGGGCCATATTGTAGATCTGATGGTTTGTCCCTCTCCACCCACCACCACCACAGTAAGAAGGACTGCCCTCCACAGCCCACATGCTCCTGCACCCCCCACAAAGCTGCTAGCGACCGACAGCACAAGCTGCCAACTTGGGGACGCCTTTCCCACTCCAAAGCTTCCCTTGTTCTGGAAAAGCACTTGAGCTTCTGGAGGGTTAGCAGACCACAGAAGCAGGGACTGCATGGGGATCCAATTAGGCCTGGGGGGGATGAAGAGGCAGTGGGTACCACTCTCTAACAGCGAGACTCACTCGTGCTGTTAGCAGCAGGGAGCCATGGAACAAACATAAAACATCACAACATACAAGTCCCGAAAGATACTTCAGCAGCTTTGTCAGTTTGCTCCTCACAAGTGGCCCACAGGGCAGAAGCTAAACAGGCCGGGCTGTCCGGGTTAGAACCGGCCGGTGTGTAAAACGCCTTCGTGAGCAACACCGGCGACTGGTCGGCTCCGTCGCACCACCCGCGCGTTCCAGCTCGTGCCGGAAAACGTCCGAGGTTTCCGAGTCGCGCAAACAAAGTACGGCTCCGGGCTCCAAAACCAGCGCAGCGCCTTTAAACACGTCATTCGCGGTCATTCGCAGAGCAGAGCAGCGACTCGATCCCGGCTACGTTACCAACCTGACGAACGAGCGGCGGCGAAGCACTTACATGTTCACGTTGTAAAAGGGAAATTTAATACAGTTAAGAAACGTAATTTAACAAGCGAACAAAGAAAGGGTCTTTCAATAAGCGACGTGATGAATACTCCCCGCGCAGCCCTGTTCCTCCATAGCTGTAAGTCTGCTTCCGAGGACTATCGAGAATATGAAAGCTCAGTGTTCAATTATTTAAATAAGACCGAAGAGGCTGAGTGTGGCAGAGCTTATTATTAAAACAGCCTATTAAATAGATTAACCTCATAATTCAAGGAAGCTTTGCTGTAATTTTCAGGTGGCGGCGGTGAAAACATTGTTGAAAAAGCAAAGCTGATAGAGCTGCCGACTCTTCCCGGATGGATAAAACCTTTTCTTCTACAGCAAAGGTGATCGTGGGTGTTATTACCGTAAAGCGGGAGATTAAGGAGTTTCACGGAGAAGCTGCCGCTGTAATTGGTGTCAAAGGTGAGGTAAATCCCCCCCCGCCAAATACACAGGCAGGACAAGGCGGCGTGACGTGAGCCAAGCGGACCGCAGCGAAACGCTTCCTGCTAACGCACGGGCAACTCGGAGAGGGACCCGAAAATGACAGACACCCCTCAAACAGCAGGGGGTCTCCCTGGTGCTCCCTGGTGCACGATTCCAGGCCTTCAGCCCCTTCTCGCAAGCGCTGCTCGCACCGGCGTCGTAGTCTTTCCGAGCTCTAGACTAAACTAGTTCCCGAGAACTGGTTAACCTCCCAGTTCAGACTTTCCTGCTGCCACGCCAAGTGTCCCGCTGGTCTCTCACGGACCCCGAAATCCGCGGCACCAAGAGGCCAAATCAACCAAAAACCTGGGTTCGGAACCACTTGAGCAGCTGCACGGTCGACAGCAGCGCGAGAAAATCTTAACAGATGATCCTACAAAAACGCGAGGGCAAAGCAGCTCCAACAGCCACGGTGAAGACAGGGGCAGAAGAACAAGATTAAAAGCAGAATCCTTTGTTTTTCCAGTACTCCAAACTCACTGTTAGCCAAACTGCTACTCGCCCTCGTGAAACAACTAAGCGCGTTGTAACAGAGAAAAACGATTAAAAAAAAGTTTCCCAGAGCACACCATCCGTTCCAGCCGCAGCTCCCCGCTCCGAAGCTGGCAGCTGCTCGGCCAGCATCTTGTAAGCGGACTTTGAACGTGGTCCAAGTAATTTAATTCCACAGAGAGAACACATCAGGCAACGCTCTGCAGATATTTCGGGAGTCAAAACTATCCCACAACATCCCGCCAACTCAAGTCGGTCCATCGCAGCTACAGCGAACCGCAACCCGATGGCTGGAACACGTCTTCCACAAAAACGCCAACTTCTCTTACAATGCTTTGTTTACGCTGGACACTGGAACATAAACTACAGACGGCAGAAAATCATTACATCCCCCGTGTGCATCTCCAGCACGTATAATATTAGTAGAAGAAAAGGTACAAGGCTGGTTGGGGAAAGTGATATGTTATGGGTGAAGACAGAAGAGAAGTGCGAGGGTGTCGACCGGTGGTGGATGTTTGTACACAATGGTTATAAAGATTGGAGCAACAGTCAAAAATACAGTATAAATACAGTGTCACACACACACACACACACACACACACACACACACACACACACACCCCTGAGTGTCCAATGCATCACTTCCTGCCAGTGAATGGAAACAGTGTTGAATGGACCCTCTGATGGAGACTAAACTCTGCCAGCTGGAAAGTGCTCCTCTCAAACACAGAACCTAAAAGGAGACCACAGTCGGTTTCCATAACACCAACCGCTGCTCTGTGGCGTTAGATGATCCAAACGTGCTCATCTGCATTCACAACGTGCGAAACAGGTCATCCAAGGACAAACATTTACAGATTTAGGCACGAATCCGGCTGACGTCTGCTTAATGCACCGCGAAAACATCACAGCGCTACGGCACAAGTATCAAACGCCGCAACCAGCGCCTCCGTTCACCATAAAAACATCATCTGCTGAAAAACTTATTGCTGTAACGATTAATGGAAAAGTCCATTTTTTAATCCCGTATCCGGTTATTAAGCCGGCCGCTCGTTCTCCTTGCTGAGCATCCAGGACGAAGGGGGCGAAGGAGCCCACCTTGAGCCCCGTCGGCTTCTGCCTCGCCAGGTCTTTAGAACACAGGCGGTGAGCAACACAGCAGAGGGACTCGGAAGACAGCGCAGCTGTGGACTGTGAGCTCCCCTCCCAAAAGCAGCACACAGCTCTCCATCCACACAACCACAGCGGGAAAGGAGCAAGCAATGAGAAGAGACTCTTCCAGTCTCTGCTTGAACTATAATCCTCTTTGGGGACAATAAAGAGATGAAACTAAAAGATGTTCCTGCGTGACCCCAACTACCTGGAGCTGTGATAACATCTAGAAGAGGAGGGGAGCAAAAACGCTCATCTGCAGCCACCCCCATGGGGACCCCCGTCGCTCGGGTTCGATAAGCTGGGCCGGTCTCGTTGGCACCTGCAGGCCTGCCCGGCGCCTCCTTCCATGACAGCTCAAACAGCTGGAGCGAGTGCTGACAGGAAGGTAGGGGAGGGGCAGACAAACACAAAGGCCCCACGTCCCCTTTTTCACAGTCTCTTTAGCAGCATGATGTCATCTCCACCCTATAAAATATATTGCTTTGTGGTATCCTTTATCCTCAGGCGTGAAAAAAAATATATATATATTACAGAAACCCATTTATAGTCGGCGATAATGTCTTTTCCAACAGAGCTGGAGCACTCGGACAGCCCAAACTACAGTCTTGATCCTCAAATACCCACCAAGAAAACGCAGCAGGGCAGCAGGCAGTGCAGTGGGTAAAGTTCACACAAGTGACCTGAAGGTCAAATCCCAGGAGGCACACTACTGTAGTACATCTACTTAAGCCGAAGCGCGCCGAGAAGCGAGACGGCCGTATGAATCGGGGGAAAACGACGCGTCGCTCACACCATTATAAAAGCGGTGGCTAATCGAGATATTTGCATTCATTCTCATTAATATCGTCGCAACAAATTTTAATGGGTACCGGTAACTGGCACGAGCCTTTCGGCACGTCTCGATTATAATTAAATCTTGGTTTAAAATCGATTTTTTCTTCAAAAAAAGGCAATTTAATTTTCCTAGTCATTTATTTCTCCCTTTCCTTAAAGCCGCCCTGCTGTCGACTTGCAGCCAGCAGTCATTTCTCCTGTCTTGCTCGGCTTCCAGGAGGACGTCTTGGGTTTAATGTCCTCCAATTAAACATGATCTCTGTGCCTGGGCGGTGGTTCCCCTGGACAAGCTCTTCAGGTTGAAAGACGGAGTGCTAAGGTAGAAGTCTTAAAAGCTCCCGACAGAACTAATGATCTAGAGCAACAGCACACCTACATCAAAGATCTTACAGGGCAGTCAACAGATCAAATGTAAAACGCTGAACGAGGAGACGAACCTAAAAACCACCAGATAACGCTTTTTATAAAGAAAGCTGTCTGGTTTTGTAAACCTACCGAAAATGCCGCTGACTGCCAGAGTCAACGGCACGTTTGCTTTTCACTGTTCCATTTTCTACAATTTCGGTCTGTTGCAGAGCGAAAATGACCTGTTTCTGCGCGCAGCTGTTATCTGGCAGCAAAACCCACTCGGACCGAAGAGAAACACGAGCGTGGGACCGCTTTAATCCAACTCGCTGCCAGTGTTTGCAGCTGGGGTTTGTATTTCAGAGTGCTGCTGACCAATATCAAGAAGAGTAACGTTGCACGTGGCGTTGAGGCGTAACAGTCAAGGTCTGTAGATCTGTGCAGGACAGTCCTTCCACAGGGACATTATCATGCTGAAACAAATCAGGTCCCTCCCTCTCCAAACTGTTGCCACAAGGTTGGAAGCTCACACTTCTCTCCAATATCATTATAAGCTGTAACATTACGATTTCCCTTCACTGGACTTCGGGAGCCCGAAAAACAGCCCCAGACCATTATTTCTCCACCACCAAACTTTACAGTTGGCGCTATGCATGCGGGCAGGCAGGTAGCATCTCCTGGCATCTGGGAACCCCCCCCCACGTATAAATTGATGGATGTGTGTTCTGAGCTTTTAGTAACTGTCTAAAACATAAAGCAAATAAAAAGGCACAGATGCTGACACTGGACAAGTTTACAAACCGGTACAGGGCATTACGTGGGAGGTTGTGAACATGACTTTTTTTAGCGTTTTAATATAATTTTGAAGTTAAAAAATAGTGACTCTGCCACAGTCACGTGTGGGGTGTAGGGTGTTTTACACCCCCTTTCTGGAATACAGCAGAGCACAGCAACCTTGCAGTGGACAACTGGTTAATGACGGATTAACGGATGGATGGATGTATTATTTAATTTTTACTGACTAGGGCTTAGTGGTAAATGTGACTTTGGTGCTGCAAACAAATCAAAATTATGGACAGAGCTCTGCCCCCAGTTATTTTTGTGAACTGAGCATGCAGTTCATATCAGCTAAAACTACGAAGCCTCCCAGGTTATGGAAGTGCTACTATTACGTGAATAGAAGAAAGAAGCTCAACTTCGCACAGCTCTGGTTACACTCTCCTCAGCGTCCAGGAATGATCCCCAAACGCCCAAACTCCCTCACACAAGGACACATAGCTGGGTCAATGCAGTGCTGCGGAAGTGCTAGATAAACAGGAGCCTGTCCCCAGCCGCCACCCCCAACCCCCAGTCCAATCTGATAAAAGCCAAAGTCGCTGCAGACATGCTATGTCAGGAAACGCTCTCCAACTAAGGTCAACAACCCTCACATTTCACCTAATCCAATAACCCAGAGGACATCCCAAATGGACAAAGTCAGCAAGGGGCTTATCACATGAACCACTACGGATGAATGGGTAAATATCACGGTACAACCTGTCCAAGAATCAAAGGGTGTGAGGAAGGCAACCCGCCAGATCTAGGAGACCCACACAGGGAAGAACATGCAAACCCCACACAGGCTGAGCTGGATTCTAACCCATGTTCAAATGCATGCCCCAGGAGGCAGGGTGAGGCTCCAGAGCTTCCTGCTGCACCACTAGGACGCCCCTGCTCAAAATCAGGACTGCGTAACATCGTCCCATAGGTGCTTATGCTTCTGGAGTGTGGATGTCAGCCAAGAACTCCAAAGGTCTGCGAGAAACACTAGTTAGACACGGTGCACCTGGGGACAGCGAGGAGGTCGTCATCGCTGTGGCTCACAAGAACTAAGCTGCTGGGTCTAGCCCCCCCTCCAGTGGTGCTCACCACAGTGCCATCTCCAGTCCACAGGGCAAGCTTTGTCCTTGCTCTGGACCTGCCTATGGGTTCACATGCCTGGGGGGGTAACGGGTTAGAGGTCACGTGGAAAAAAAATGTTGATATAGTTCACAAGTCGACCATTGTCGACTCACTGAATGGGAACTTTCAGGAACTCTGGGGGACGGGGGGGTGTAGGAAGAATGGACATGACGACTGTACCGTTGCCTGTTTCTACTGCTGCTTTTAGAATTAAGCAGAGGTACGCAATAATATAGAGGAGGTGCAATTTTCGTTTGCCAGATTTTGCTAGTAGAATAAAAACAAACTTACCGTGAGGGGGGAACAAAAAAATTGTTTAACAATAAAAGTTTTATTACAAACCTGAACATCTGCTGCCCCATATGTCATGTAAACATTGTCTGTGTTTGAGTTCTCAGCTGTTAAAGTATAATTCTGCTCTCAGTGTATAATCTTCACATACCCAGAAATTAATTTTTTCCTTCATTGTCCATGTAAATTATATCGTTTTTGTCAGTCCTGTCTCTGTGTGTGTGTGTGTGTGTGTATTCCCTTAAACAATTTAGCAAGGGAAGTCTAAGGGATGCCAAACTCATTCTTTCCAAGAGGCCAGGGACCCCAACCCCAGCCAGAAGTAAATCACGGTGAGAATCTAGGCGTCACATGGTGAAGGATTGTTGCAGGTAGACTTTTCAGGCCAGTAACTCAACTTAACAAAACCAATTACAAATAAACAGCTGTGTTCCCAGAAGAAAGCGCTTTGTCAAGCTTCTATATGGGGCACAGTCCTTGTTCTCAGTGTGCAAACTTAGAAGGTAAAAAGGAGCAACGCAAGTGGGGGGGGGGGGTTCAAAAAGCTGCCCTCGGCCATCCGCAGCACAGCCATTTTTCTTCAGCACAGAGGCTGAGAGAAGCAGGAAGTGGTGGACGAGTGGGGGTGTTGGAGGGGGGCTGGAGCATAGGTCACCCCCCCCCCCCCCGCCTTCTTGAAAATATCTGCAAGGAGCAGAGGAGGCCTGAAACATCCAGCAACAAGGACCCCAGCAAAGGCAAACAGGCTGCTAATAAATCACCATTATTTACATGTTCTGGGCCGCCATGAGTAGTGACCCCCCCCCCCCCAGTGACAACAGCCATCATTCTCAGCAAAGGTCCAGTCATACGCAACCACAGCATTCTCCACAAACGGCTCCGTGTATATGCGCCAGCACGCTGCCCAGAGCCAGCGTGGGCCGCTGTGCCCTGCCACCCTCAGCCCGAACCCAAGACCACACGGCCCACTAGGCTCATCGCGCTAGTTGGCTGAGCATCTGAGGTACACAAATTCACCAGCAAACACTGCCTCACACTGATGCATTATGAGTTCTACTCTGGGGGGAGGGAAAAAGAAACAAAAAAAAAAAACTTCACTGCATTGCTAACCCAGGTGGCCCAAAGCCTCCAAGCAAAGGTGAAAAGAGAGACGATAACATGGAGTAACCGCGACTGGAGACGGCACAGTAGCACCCGGGCTGTCCGATGGGGTATTAGTTCAGTTCTCACTTAGTCCGCACAGAACTTGTCTATATTTGCATTAGTTCCTTCCCACAGTCCAAACACGTGTTTTAGGTAAACTAGCGGCTCCAAACTGCCCTTTGTGTGAGAGATTATTCTGTGATGGGTCGGTGTCCTGCACCTCACGTGCTACATTTCGAAGTTTTAAAGGTTACTTTTTATTACTGCAGTAGTTTTAAGTTTTTGGAATCTACTATGAGCTGCTTTGGGGTTGTAATTTATACATTTCCTTTACTGTAATGAGAAGCTGCGGTTAAACGCACAATATACACACATTTCAGATGAACTAGGGATCACGTGTGTACCCTGCTCAGCCTGGCACCCGATATCCCTGGTCCACTGCCTTTGTACACTGGAGAGACATATAGCTGCCTGCCTGCTGGCCACGGGGGGCAAACAAACATCAGGGGTACCAGCGTAACGGCAGGGCTCCCAGCTCAGCCGTCCACATTTCTGCTGCGATGGCAGACGTTCTTCCAGCGTGCAACTCTCAAACTCACCCTCTCAGCCTGCGAAAGCAAGCGTCTTGCAGTCAGCAGGTTGTAACACCGGCCCATCTACCCTGCTGCGCGTGCAGTGACGTATGATTTATCGGTATTATAGGACGCCGTAAGTGCGGGTTGTCGTAAGTCGAGCCCGTACGTCACAGGCGCTGATACTTATTTACACATTTAAAGGAGCCGTAACTGATGCTACTAGAAATGCAGGTCCCGGATGTTCACAACCTCCGCAAGTCGAACCCCGGAGCCACACGTTTGTTCAAGTCGCTTTTATAGTTTACTGGTTAAAAAAAAAAAAAGCTCACAAGCTTGCACAACAATGCCGTATTGTGGACCCCATTGTTCTTTCTTTAGAAACTGCTCATATTAAGTTATGACTAAGCCAGACGTTTAAAAACAAAAAAAAATTGCTGCCACCCCCCAAAAAAGAAAGAAACCCACTTAAAACAGCGCAGACAGGAGACGGGCGGAGGATAAACGTGCTCGTTTGCGCCAAAAGTGCAACGTGAACAGCATCAAAACACTAAAAACAACCAGTGATCCCTGCTGTGCACGGCGTCTTTACACGACACACACACACACGCACACGCGCGCGTTTAGTGTACGTATTTCTATGTCGACATGCTGTCACTATTAAGTGTAACAAATTATTACTACTGTTAATAAACTGCAGTAAGTTTGCGACAGAAGTGTCCCGGTGTGTGTGTGTGTGTGTGTGTGTGTGTCTGTTCACCTGGTGAAAACTTCAGCGTCGCTCCACTTTCCTGCAAACTTTTCTCCTGCGATGTTCCAAGTTTCGCAGCCGCTCTGCCTTCCGCGCGCACAAACACACAGATACACACACTCCCTCTCTGTGTACGTCGGTGTGTATCGGTGTTTCCTTCCCAGTCCACGCACACCGCGCTCCGGCCACTAGGTCCCCTCCGTTTCTCTTTGCGGTTTTCACTGTTGCGGATCTCCGCGCCTGGAAGCGGAAATGGAGCCCATGTGCGTCCTGGGCGGAGAGGGAGGCGCTCCGCTCACCGAATACCTCAGTCCAAAACGAGTATCACAGTACACACCGAATACCTCAGTACACATCGAATACCGCAATCCAAAACGAATACCTCAGTCCAAAACGAGTA
>UFQX01001269.1:38873-69513 GCA_900497675.1 Arapaima gigas | reverse complement strand
AGTTTCTGTTGTTTTCCCACAGGTACTCGAGTATACAGCCCTCCAGAGTGGATAGTACATCATCGCTACCATGCTGAGCCACTGACTGTCTGGTCACTGGGGGTGCTGCTTTTTGACATGGTGTGTGGAAACATTCCCTTTGACAACGACCACGAAATTGTACAGGCAAAGCCTAATTTCACTACTTGCATCTCCAAAAGTAAGTGAACAATTTTCTCTGCAGAAATCTGTTGATTATATGGATGTTGAACATGTATCTGTAATGTCATTCTGCACTGTGAGTAATTTTTTCAGTTAGAATTAAACAGGTCTCAATATCTCCCTTTCCAACAGAATGCAAGTCTTTGATCCGCTGGTGTCTACAATACAAACCTGAGGATCGGCCGACTTTGAATCAAATCTTGCTTCATCCTTGGATGGAGGTTTCAGATGATTGTGCTAACTTGATGCCTCATGTACAGATTTAAAGGTTTGATGAACACAACTTCAATTTGAAATGATATCCTAAAGAAACCAATAATTGTGCTTCAGCTGTACATGAAGGTTTACAATCTAAAAGTGCATGAATGTTTGAGGTACAAAGAGGGATAGCAGAAATATTTTATTTGAAGTATTTTATGATTTTTGCTGAATATTGACGTTAAATGGTGGATTATTTACTGTGGTTTAAGAGAATGAAAGGCTTAAACTTAAACAAAAGTTTCTTAAAACATCTCAAAGGTTAAAATTTGTAGTAAAAACATGCATAAAATGACTGGGATTTTCAGAATACTTGACGCAGGGGAATTTCATAATTGGGTTGCAGATGGAACAGTGACTATTATTTCAGTTGTCCTTGTGAGGGGGGAAGGAAGCTTACAAAACAATAAACAAAAGTGGTTTGCTTCGTCCAGTCTTCAGCTTAACAGTTTGGTTATAAGTGAAATGTTTGGATATTAAGCTTCAACTTCTGCTGTGTGCACCAGTGGTGTCAGTCCTACACTTCACTTTACCATGTTTTGCTAATATTGGTCTCTTGTAGAGCCTGGCACAAGACTCATGTTGAATATTAATTCTTTTTGAGGTTTACTCTGGCAGAATGGATATCAAGGTTGTTTCCAGCTTTCTGGCAGAATTTTGTCTGAGGATCTAAGCCTAGAATGGTAGCAGGCAAGATGTTCATTGATCAGTTGCACATTGAGGAATTCATTTCTCCAATGTTTATAGCTCACTAGATAAACAGTCTTCTATTACAACCAGTAGTAAACCAGAGTACCTTCTATGTTCACAAATGTGTGATGCAGCTTAATTTACTTCTGATGTGTATAGCAGAAGCTGGATCTTCTTGGCAACAGGATTTTTATTGTTTTTGACTGAATTTAGTGTTATTTTTATTAATGTGGCATTGTGTGACAGGGTGTGAATGTATTTTTCAGGCAGTAAGAAGATTTTTTAAAATTTTTTTTATTTTTTTCTTTAAAGCTGTGAAGATAATTTCCATGTTATACTTCACTAATTAAGACTGTGGTATCATCACATAGTTTTGACATACCTTTTACAAAATTTAAATTTTGATGTTCTGATACTGTAATGATATAATGTTGTACTAAAGTGTTGTATATTATTTTACAGATAGTCTGAGGTATTGTAAAATGTTTGTTTCATTTCATTTAATTTGTTCATTTTAAAAATTTGTACATTTTGTGAACGTCTGAGTAAGGAGATAAATTACCTCACTTTTTATTTATTTATTTATTCATTATTTATTTTTATTTTTATTTTTTTTAAAGCATCTCATTTGGTGGGGTTGGAAGCAAACACCTACAGGTACAGTTATCATTACTGCAGTTTGCAATAATGGAATGTTGAAAAACAGTTAGATGCTCCACCTTCACTGCTTTTCCATTTAAAATAGCAACCATATCTATAATGTTGACTATAGCTTAAATATGCAACTGTTGTATTCCCAGAATCTGTTTACTGAAACTAGGAGTAGGGTTGCTATGTTATATCTATTTTATAGTACATTTCAGTTTTCAGTTTTGGAAATATGAGTCACAATTTGCTGCCTTTTACTGAGACTAAAATCTTTAATGCTTTATGTTTTAATGTTATTTGATTTTTGACCAGACATCTGAGTTTGTTCTTCAGAGGCTCTGTGTGTCTGTTATTTATGTGGTGAGTTTATGTTCTGCATAATGTGATTTCATTACCATATAACCTGTTTTTTGTTTTTGTCAAAGGAAAATACCAGCAGATAAATTTCTCAGGTCAGAATTGTTAGCAGTGTTTCAGTTCTGCTCACAGATACAGCAGACTTGACACAGCTCCCTCATGGTATCATACTGTCACCTAATGGTCTCTGCTGGTGTTTTGCAAAGTGCTGTACTGCACTTTATGTTGGGTTTAGGCTTCATCATGGCTCATCAGCTTTTGCAGTGCCACAATAACTGTTACAACTGTGTGGAGAAGTTGAGTGCTACATATATAAAATCTATGTTTTATTTGCAGGAAACGGCAGTGTTGGCATTTAATACTAACTATTATGTTTCCTTGAAAAAATAAGCAAAGTTTTCCAGTTGTTCTTCATTGCTTACTTTATTTGTTAGTGTCTAAATTGGCTCACTCTGACAAAAAATTCTCTTGTATTTGGATGTCGAAACAGAATAAATGTGTTTATTTGATTGTTTGCGTATTTATTAAATCATTAACTAGACCACATAAACAGATACAATTTCTTGTTTGGCCCAACACAAACCAGCCTGTCCAAAGTAGACTGTCCTTAACTTACAACATACCTGACATATACACGGTGGTCAACAATAAATAATTGTTAATGCTTTAACGGAATTACGGTAAATGAATGAGCATCTTATAATTAATGACAGCATGTATACATGAAAATTGTCATGTACCATGTACAGCACACAGAGCGTCATAGCATAATAGTAGCATCTGTTGACAGCTGTATGAAAACATACACTGGTTATATTGTAGATGAAAAATGTTTAGCAATTTCACATGTGAACGTGCACAGTATGTATGTGTGACATAGTGGTATAATGATTGCATAAGGTGAACACTATACAAAACTGTGCTACAGCACAATGGCATCACTCACGCACAGCTAGCAACCATCTTCTAATGTTTTAGACAGTGTTGGGTCTCACAAGCAGTAAACATCTTCCCACAACCACTGTTGTATCAACCATATCAGCCACCTCCACTTCTGCACCAGTTGCACCACCAATGGGGTTACTGACATCACATCTCTTGCACTTACTACACCTCACTGTTGTATGGCACAGAATACTGAAGTATTTAAAAATGTTATTTTAAATAGAACTTTGGTAATGAATAGAGTACTGAATTATTTAATAACGGTATGAATAATATACTACACTGGCAGAACAAAATAGGTCAAAAACATCAACAACTGTTTGAAAAGAACATACTGTGTGGTTGACTGGTTGTGGTTATGCACTTTGAAATAATCATTGACTTACGACTGATGTGACCTGCGACCTGGCCATCGGTTCCTAACCCTGTTGAGGACAGTCTGTATTCAGATGTGTTTTCTAGCTTTCTTTAAAGCAATCTGATCTAAATCTTATGATGAAAAACAAGTGAAAATGTTTTTTTCAGCCAACAGGAATCTCAACTAAACATCTAACCTAAAGCTTTCTGAAAAAAATTTTCAATTATACACCTTAATTAATGCAAGGACACTTAACTTTACTAGTCTTAGTTTTACTAGATAAGGTCAATTAGTACTAAGAGTGGGGCCTGGACTGTTTCACATTTTCCTGGCTCCTGCTCTGCTTGACAATATGGACTGACCTCTAATGTACAAGCACACATGATGCGTACACACTGATGACTTGAAGCCACAGCAGTGACACACACAAGTCAGTCTATACACTTACCGACTATGCATCAACTATACGTATCTTCAGACCGAGGACAAGTTTCACAAAAAGTTTCAGTATGTTATTGCGGAAAAAAATACATGCAGGGGACAGCAAGTAGTGTGGCAGTTAGAGGTTGTAGCCTAGTAACCTGCCTCCTGATTATTACCCTTCAGGAAGGCGCCTACTCAACAAATAGCACCAGTAGGAATGGGCCAACTGTATAAATGAGTAAATAATTGTAGGCAGTTTAACCCTAATTCCATTTGGATAAAATCATTATCTAAATGAGTAAATTTAATAAGCCCAAAAATGTCTAAGTTTTATATGGACTTGGTGAGGAAATCCCTCTTCACAAATGCTCAAGAAGATAGATTAACCTATTTTGTACACATTTATATAATCAATAATTAACAGTCCCAGTGAAACATGCTGTTGATAAAACCAAAAAAGATGTGATCTTTTTCTGAATTTCAGGAAAATTTCAATCCCTTAATGCAGTACTGTGGTGTTACTCTGCAGTCTGCACTGGGTCTTGATCATGGAGGGGTGCGCAAAAATGGCAAAAGGCATGGTTGTATGTTTCCGACGCTTATCAATCTTTTGAATTTCCCCGCCATTACTTGAGCATCTGGAAAGAAGCTACAACCAATAAAACTTGTGCCCCTATTAATTTTGCATATAGCAATAGCTTTTTCTAGTAGTCTTGTTTCATTTATTAACCGTTTCACACTTTCAGAAAGCATTAAACATTTATAAAATATCAGTTTTTCTTAGCCGCTGGCATTTTCTGTCTATAAACTGAAGCACACAGCAGCTGAGTAAATCAAGTGCTGTAAAATCGCGTTTATGAGAACGTCTATGTGTGTTTTCTTTGTATCTTTTTTATATTTACACACAGACACACATTCTCTCAAAATGGATGGTTGATATACAATACTTTACTTTGCTTTTAAGCTTTGACATTGCATAATTTCTCCCGGGGGATCAGCTGTGCTTAATATTATATGGCATTGGTTTGTGAGGTTGGAGCAGCTGTAGCTTATCATATTATGGTGTAGGTAGGGTTCAAACAATGACTCAAGCCAAGGGTCCCCATCATTCCTGACTTTGAGGTATTTTCTTGCTCCACACAGACACACCCTGACGCACTTTCCCACACATAGGAGTGCGGCCGGCTTGCACGCTCTGCAAACACTGACGTACCTTTTCACACAAACTGGAAAATAATTAAGTTTGTGATATATAGTTCGTTGCTACAGACTGCATGTCAATCGGCACACTCCATACACACTTTCCACACATGCTGACGTCTCGCCCTCTCTCTCACACAAATGTACTAAATTAAACAATCTCAAAAGTAATAAAGTTTGTTCATATATAATTTGTCATTACTGTGTGCATCTCACTACAGCTGGCTTTCACATTGCTTGCAGTGCCATCCACAGTTCCACCCATTCATCCATTTTCGTTAACCATTTCTTACGAGCAGGGTCGTGCCAGTCTGAAAGCTATCATTGAAAATTAAATTATAAATGACACACTGCACACATTGGTGATGTAAAACGGTAATAAAATCTGAATATATATATTTTTTCCATTGACTGGAGAACTGTCCTGTTAGACAGGCAAATGGCATAGTCAATGGGGAAAAAAATGTTCTATTCTGCACTAAATGCAACCACTTTAATAGTAAAAAAAAGTTTGAGGATTATATACACTCACTGACCATTTTATCGGGAACACCTGAACACCTCTGCTTGTTCATGCAATTATCTAATAAACCAATCAGGTGCTAGCAGTATAATACATTTAAAAAAAACATAGTTATGAGAGCTCATGAGCGGGGGGCATAAGTGTTGGTGAACATTCACAGCAAACTTCAGAATTTGGGGGGGGGAGAAGAAATGTGATCGAAGAGAGTTTGACCATGGTATGGTTGTTGGTGCTAGAAGGTTAGTTTAAGTATTTCAGAAACTGCTGTTCTTCCACACACCAGTCTCCAGAGTCTACACAGAATGGGGAGGAATATAGTAAGTCTCAGTTCTGTGGTCAGAAATGCCTTGTTGATGAGAGTGGTCAGAACAGATTGACCAGACTGCTTCAAGTTAACAGGAAGGCTACAGTAATTGCCCTTTACAACAGTAGTGGGCAGAAAAGCATCTCTGAATGCATGACATGTTGAACCTCCAGTCAGATAGGCTACAACAGCAGAAGACAACATGGGGTTTCACTCTTGTTAGCCAAGAGCAGGCAGCTGAGGCTATGGTTGGCACTGGCTCGCCAAAACTGAACAAATGAAGACTGGAAACATTGGCTGGTCTAATGAATCTTGACTTCTGCTGCAACATGCAGATGTTAGGGTTAGAATTTGATGTAAACAACATAAAGGTATGGACCTAACTTGCATTGTCTCAATAGTTTGGGCTGCTGATGGTGGTGTAATGGGGTGGGAGTTTTTTGGCACATGTCGGGCCATTGATATTAATCGAGGATTGTTTGAATGCCACAGCAACAAATTGACCACTATTTACCCATCTTCTAATGGCTACTTCCAGCATGATGATGTGCCATGGCACAAAGCACAAGTCATCTCAAACTGGTTCCATGAACATGACAATCAGTTCAGTACTTCATTGGCCTCTGAAATCACCAGATCTGAACCCAAAAGTGCACCTTTGGCATGTGGTATAACAGTACACAGCTACACATTCATGCAGCCAGACAAATCTGCAGCAATTAAATGATAGTCATGTCAACATGGACCAAAATGTCTGAGAAATGTTTCCAGCATCTTGTGGAATCCATGCCATGAAGAACTCAGGCTGAGACTAAAGGTGGACCTACCTGGTATGACCATGGCCATAATAAAGTGGCCGGTGAGTGTATATTTTTTTTTGGTAAATGCCATATTCACAAACAAAAAGGGTGAAATGCTACACCCAACGTTACATTGTTCCAATTGAACCAGAAAATATATAAAGAATTTACTATATGTACAAAATAAGATCGCAAAACGCACAGTCGAAATGTCTGAGCTGCATAGTTCCTCAAACATTTTTGCTTTTTTTACTCAATTTTGTTTTATTACGTATTTAGAATTGTAAACATATTTTTAGAAAATGTTATATTTTACTGATGTAATTATGTATAGTTGTGTATGGTTTTNTACGTATTTAGAATTGTAAACATATTTTTAGAAAATGTTATATTTTACTGATGTAATTATGTATAGTTGTGTATGGTTTTTACTTTTGTATTCAAATAAATCAAAGTTAAAAAAAAAAAAAAAAACACTAGGCCTCGATCCCACAGTGCAACGCTCCCGTGGTGTCAGGAGTCCGCGCTCCGCCTTCTTCCCATAATGCAGCGCTCATGCAGCGTTTCATTCGCGCAGCTGCTCTGAGCAGCTCTGTTTAGGTGGCACTGGACCCGGAAGCGGCAGCAGGGAGAGTCGCGTCCCTGAACGCATCTATACGCTGATATGTACGGGTCGGTATGGCGTAGGGGAGGAGTTAAAACACGAAAAACCGGACCGTAAATCAATGGTCCTGGGTCTACCGCTCTGTACAAGAACGAAGAGTGGGGACGGAAGTCGAGTGGCTGTCAGGAAGCTGGTACGAGGTTCAGGTGCACGGCGGAGTTAATGCCAACATGGCAGGAAACGGCGGAGGCCAAGGAACAGGTGGCGAATTCAGGAGAGAAACGCAGAGGCAGAGTGAAGGTAAGGGGGAAGTAGGGGGGTACAGGATACCCCCCCCCGTGGAAGTAGCGGCGTAGAGGGTATTTGCAGTGAGACACAGTGAAGGTAACATGAAGTTGAGTGAACAGGGTATTAACTGACGGAGTGTGTGAAGGTATTTGGGTGAACAGGGTATTAACACACAGACTCGGTTGAGGTTCGGGTGGGATGTTAACACTGAAGCAGAGTAAGGGGTTGGTATTAAAGTGATTAGCTCTATCTGGAAAGCTTTCAACCTTGGTCTTTTTTTGTACTTTGGATTGGCACCTCTGTTTCCCACCTGAAAATATGAAAGGAGAGGACACAGGCTGTGGACTTGACAGTAAATGAACCCTTTGTAGCAGCAGTATTTACTCTTCCTCACACGGGCGCATTCTGCTGGTGCCTTGTGGCACCTAGGCTGTACATACTGACTCGGCTCATGCTGGCTCAGTCTGTGCAGTTTGCATGGTTTCCCCATGTTCACATAGGTTTTCTCCTGGACTTTTATTTCCTTCTACAGTTCAAATATGTATATTTCTGATGAAATGGTCAATCTGAATTGCACATGGTGTTTCTATGTGTGTCCGTGTGTATTACCCCGGTCTGCTGTGTAAACAAGTGAAGGACTGTAGGGAGTTTTGTGTATCAAGCACATTAAGTCCCCTTGGATAAAGGTGTCAGCTAAAAATGGTTAATATTGATGGTACACTGCTTTGGAGAAAAGCTTATCCTGAATGAGTAAATGTAAATATACAGGAGAGCTTGATGAAAAGTCACGGAATCTTTCTGGGTTGAGCTTTGGGTCGTGTCCAGGGTATTTAAATATGGATTGACTTCTAAATGAGTGAGCACCACTTTACACACCTTGTCGTCATTGTTAGTTTACACAGGATGTGGTCTATTAATTTATTATTGACCATTTTCTTTAAGGAGGGGTTATTCAGCCCGACAAAGTTCAGTTACCAATGAATAGTTGATGAAATATCACCAAGGGTAGTAGAGATGAAAGGTGTGTTTTTCCAGAGCCTTAGCTCTACTCTGAGCTGTTTCTGGATGCAAAAGTCATGTTTGGGGCAATACCTGTAAATTCTATAGTTTTAAATTGTCCCCCTGTTTGACGATTATTCTATTTAGTTCATTTTGGGTGTAAACAAATCATTTGATTGCATACATACGGTTTAGTTTCTTATGGGATGTTTAAAACATTAAGAATTTTGATAAAGGCCTCCCACATTCTTATTGTTCTTTTGGGTCACTTCAGGACATATTTATGCAATGCAACTTGGAATATTTAAACAATCTGTGCTACTTAGAAAGCTTTGGTCAGGGGTTCTACAGTGATTGAACCAGGATTTTTAAATGTTCATGTCTGTCTTCCTAACAATTACTCTACCTGCTAGTGGATCTCTTTGTAAGTGGCCACTTTCTTGGTTCTTTGGTTCACTTGTATGCTCACCTTTATCAGACATGAGAGGGAGTCATTTCTGGATTCCATTTGTTGTTGGAGCTGCTGCGCATAGTTTTCTGTTCTCTTGATACTGCCAGCCAGTAAAAACATCAGCAGTTATTCTTATTGCAGTACTGAATTTGTGATGATAAATAAGAAAGGATGACACAGGTGTAATAGATAGAAGATGCCAATATCATCAGTCTTATTCACATTATTGTTCTTTGAACATTAGTACATGATACAGCTTCAGTTTGATATGAGGTCTGAAAAAATATATTGAGCCTCCATCTTTTGTGTACTTTATGTTGACATTTACATGTTTTTTTTTTTTTTAAGAGAGCCCATGCAAGGATTTTAGTTTTGTCCTACTGTTTTACTTTGAACAAAGTTTGTAAAAGGGGATAGACAGCTGATTCACTGTTTTGACCCTTGTGTAACAGTAAACAAGAAGCTAAAGTACTGCAGCTTGGCCATCTTGGTGGTCCAGAATGCCTCACTCATCCTCAGCATCCGCTATGTACGCACGCTGCCAGGGGACCGCTTCTTCGCCACTTCAGCTGTTGTTATGGCAGAATTGTTGAAGGTCCTCACCTGCCTAGTGATCATTCTGCTACAGAAAAAAGGTGAAATTTTGATTTTCTACCCTATGAAACACGTTGTTACATAAAGTTTCTGCTTTAGGCCATAGATTTTCTGTATTTGTGTTTTTCATTAATTTTAATGTAGTTATTTGTGAGTGGTGGTTTATTTGAGCTGTAAAAAGTGCATGTACTGCATTATTTATCAACTAAAGATCACTTTAATAAACACAGCAAAATCTAGTAAATATGTAGGTTTTTCTTGATTTGAAAAAACCTCTCTCTGTGCCTGTGTTTAGGGAATGTGAGGGATTTTGTGGTACTGCTTTATGACTCCATCGTCATTCAGTATTTAGACACACTAAAACTGGCAGTGCCATCCCTCATTTACACGCTGCAAAACAACCTGCAGTATGTAGCCATCTCCAACCTCCCTGCAGCCACCTTCCAGGTAAGATTTGCTTGTGCCACCCTTTGACCTTTGTTTTGTGTGGAATTTTACTGAAGGCAAACTTTAAACTTTGAAAATTGTCTGGAATTTTAGAGGTATGGTATGAGTGTTTAACTTTGCCGTTTTCCTACAGAATAATTTTAAGTATCAAAAAATCTTTCCTAGCTGCAAAAAATCCAAAGGATATTGTTATGCTACTTTTTATTTTGCACAAAGTTTGAATCCTGTTTAAAATGTGTCTGGGCATGGATTTAAAATGGTTGTCTTATTTAATGTTTTTCTTTTTCCAGGTGACATATCAGCTGAAAATCCTAACCACAGCCCTCTTCTCAGTGCTGATGTTACGCAAGAGCCTGTCTCGGGTGCAGTGGGTCTCTCTGGTTCTGCTGTTTGCTGGTGTTGCCATTGTGCAGGTGGAGCAAGAAGGGAAACAGAAGGAGACGTCCATCACAAGCACGAATCAGAACTATGCCAAGGGCCTTGTTGCCGTGGTTGTCTCCTGCCTATCCTCGGGCTTTGCTGGAGTGTACTTTGAGAAAATCCTGAAGGGCAGCTCAGCCTCAGTTTGGATGAGAAATGTGCAGCTTGGAATTTTTGGCACAGCCTTAGGCTTATTGGGCTTGTGGTGGAACGATGGTGCTGCTGTTGCTGAGAAGGGCTTCCTGTTTGGCTACACACCCATGGTATGGGGTGTGATCTTCAATCAGGCTTTTGGGGGCCTGCTGGTGGCTGTGGTAGTGAAGTACGCAGATAATATCCTGAAGGGTTTCGCAACGTCCTTCTCCATCATCGTTTCTACTGTCACCTCTGTCTACCTCTTCGGGTTCCACGTGGACCTCCTCTTCACGTTGGGTGCTGGTCTGGTCATCGGAGCAGTCTACATGTACAGCCTGCCCAAAGTGGCTGCGCCCTCCTCCCCTTCCTCCTCCTCTGCTTCCACTGTCTCTGCTTCTACCCACAGTAGGAGCCATTTGTCCAACGGTGCCGGAGATTCTGAAAAAGACGCTTTCCTCCCAAAGTCAGTCCTGGTGAATTGAGCGAGCTGCTGTCGTCTGTCTCCTCCCTCAAATGATCACCTTCTGTGTCAAACTAACTCTTACCTTTTATTCCTTTCCTCTGTTTCAGTTGACTTTTCATTTTTATTTAATCCCTGAACTGGGTTTTCCCTAAAGTGAAAGTAGAGATGCCACAGCCCTCCTACTCTATCTTAGTTTTTCCTTCATTCACAAGACCTATCAATAGTAGAACTAGTGGTACTGGGAGAGCGTAACTTTGGTGCAGGGAAGTAGCGGAGGGACGCAGACAGGTGAACAGCAAAAGGGGGAGCGACTCCCAGGTGAAACAGGCTTATGGTGGGGGGAAAAAAGTAACTGCAAGCTTTGAGCAAGGCTGTACGTGCGAAACAAGACAGTGTAGCGACCTCTCCCACCCAACGGCCTCGAAACGGGAGTGAACAAGGAGGGGTGGGGAGACCAGATAGAGCTAGCACAAACCGGCCCAAAAGGCCCAGGGATAAAAGGACGACGAAGCAGACAAGAAATAGACCCGTTCTTCTCCTGCGTGAGAGAACGGCTCTCCTGAGGCCTCAGTTGTAAGCAGAAAATAAAGTATAAGTGTGTGAACTCGTCAATGTCTCCTGCGATGTTGTTCCTCTCATCAATGGACCCGACGGAGTGAACCGTACTCCGACAGTCTGTAGATCTTTTTTAAAGCCAGGCTCTCCTGTCTGCATAGTTTAGAATCTTTACATATTTAACAAATTTAATTGAATTGAAGAATTGAAATATCAGTGCAAAATGAGTTGCAATGAAGTAACAAATTTTCAGAACATTACTTGCATGTTTTTCCAATGTAATTTTGGGTGTCTGATTTTTGCTTTAAAGGTAAATTTTTTTTCTTATTTTTTTTGAGTCAATGCAACGTCTCACCGAAAGCTGGAAAGTATGTCTGTACTAACCCTCTGTAACATAAGTGGAATATGAGTGGACTTTCTTAACCTACTTTTTTATTTTGGTTCATTAGCCTGAAGTCACCAAGGTCCACATGGTGGTTCTGCTGTGTGTAGCCCTTATACATTACAGTATTTTCTTTGCCTCAAGAACAATAATTCTTATTTACTTACCATGATCACATTGTTTCATTTCACAAATCTTCATCAATTACATCCATTTAGTCAAACCTTAAGTTTTTAGCAATCAGTATAGTTGATAGAAGTTGCTTTACACATTGGTAAATAATTGCATTGTTACTGTAAAATTTTGGTAAGATGGAAAACTGCCAAAGAAGTACTATTATGACACTCATTGAGTAGTTTAAAAGTTAAACTTCTAACAGTAATGCATACAGAAGCCTTACACACAAATCTAATAACACTGTTTGCATAAAGGTAATAAGTGATGAGGCTAGTAAGCATAATTTTACTTCATTACCATGGTTGTGGATTTATAATTTCTATATATTATGTTTGAGGTGGAATTTGCATTAAGATTTTTTACAGCAAACTGTTGCACGTTTTTCCGTTAGTCTGTCGTTTACACCAAAGTACTCGACCTACAGCCCAGAAAGGAATATATTTGGTTTATCAGCAGAAAACCAAGCAAGGTGAAGGATATTACATTTTCAGATGCTAAAGTTTGTATTTTCAAGGTATATGTTTACAGCCAGTGTGAAATACTTCCTTAAATTGATTTGGAGGTGTTTGTTCAGATTCTAGTTATAAGCAGTGCAACTTTCCACCATTGGCTTGTGCCAGTTTTGCACATTTTCTTTTTCCTTGTTACTGGGTCATATTGTTGAAAAATGTTTTTTTTTTTTATTTTTTTTATTTTTTTATTTTTTTTTTTGGCGGGTCTGAAAAGCAGTGTGTTCTGGGTGGTATAAAAAGTATTCACTAGTTTTTACACCAATATTTTCAGCAAGAATGTGCTGTTT
Organism: Arapaima gigas; assembly: GCA_900497675.1. Classification (NCBI taxonomy): domain Eukaryota; kingdom Metazoa; phylum Chordata; class Actinopteri; order Osteoglossiformes; family Osteoglossidae; genus Arapaima; species Arapaima gigas. The sequence continues at coordinate 56,492 of UFQX01001269.1, read as the reverse complement.
TTATACGCCTTCTTGATTATTTTGCACAATCCATTAGTATCTCAGGCAAAACGTTTTAGCAGAATCGATCCAATAAACATGCTAAAGTTGTGAGCAAACTTGATGTCTTTTAATGATAAAAAAAATCTGATATTTTTTATAGTTCATGCAGCAAAGTGGCAAAAGTGACTTTTAAACAAATTCTTCCAAGTTACCTAATATATTCAGGGTGGAATTAATCCACATTTATTTGCAATTGAATCTTTATTTGTTACATTAAATGGCAATATGCGTTTCTTTGACAGGTACGTAAAAATCAGTTACCCTATGTAACATCTGTTGCTTTTTGTGCTACCCAGAATGCAGTGCACACAAGTGTGCTGCAGCTGTAAAGCTGTTCCATAACCATCTGCGTAACTGCTTAGGAGGGGACTGAGTTTAAGCGGCACCTGTTGGAGGTCTTCAGCTAACGCTTGGTCAAATCCTGTGCCTTTTTATCTGACTTTCTGTACTGTGGACACAATGTTTAAATTCTATGTGGATTATGTATAAGTTTGTAAAATATTTGTCAGGGGTGAGTACAGTTGCCCATCTGTCATATGTGAAATTCATGTAAGTTAGTTCTTTCAGCTGACCTGATAAATGCAGCCTCCTTGTCTATATTTCAAAGTAAAAGATAATTTTTAAAAATTCTAATGGCAGGTGGGAACAAGACTGACATGAAGAGGATTAAAGTGATTTTTTTTTTTTAAATACCGTTTTTTTACTCATAACATTTGTGTAGTTTCTCTTCCAGCAATTGGCTGTTATAAAAGAAAAAAGCTGTCAATTTTACATATGGCTCAAACAGATTGTTACATCAAGAACTGGGTGGAAATCTGATCAGTCTTTAAGGGGAACAGGCTGCTCAGAATTTGATGCCAGTATGATGACTATTGTCTGTTAAGTTGTGTGTAAAGTCAATACTTAATTTTTGCCTGGCAATGTTTCTGTTTTTCTTTATTTTCGTAAACTAGCTGAAGTATAGCCTATTTTAAGTTTCACTGACTTTTGTCTGGCAGCTAACAGTTTTCCTTGCAAAACTGAAATCTAATGGGTTCTTATAAAGTTTTTTTGGATAGAGAAATATTGCACACCATGTACCAGACAGGTATAGAGCTGCCTTTACACCCTTTTATGTTGACAGAACTTTGGTCACTATCACTGTCCTAAACCTCTGTCTACATTCACAGTCTTCAAGTGTGTGCTCTATTGGATGAACTTTTGTTGTGATTACTTTGTTGATTTAGATTTATGTTCATGTTTAGAGCCATGTGAAATATAGAGATAAACTCTTCTAATGTAAAAACTAGTGAAATTCCAAAGCTGCGTAACAGGAGCTGGTCACTGGGACATTTCATGTTCACTGCGCAATAAGGAACTGCCTGTGTTATAAATGAAGCGGAAACTTTTGTTAGCTGGCTGTTCATTTAATGAGATTAACTAAATGCATAGCTGATTCTCGCAGTTATCAATTTTATCTTGTGTGGGCACATACTTTAGTATTAAAAGTTGCTGAACATTTAAATGAAGTGTAAGAAAATTTACCCTTAGTCTTGGGGTACTGAATGTTCTCAAGATTTACCTTTTGAAATTATGTTGCTTTTGAGGTTTTTGGTCAGACCAAGTACAGTCACCCAGCCCCCGCCCCCCCCGAGCAGATTTGGTACACTAAGGAATATAGTTTCTTATTTATGTATTCAAAAAATGGTTCTGGCAAGTGTGAAAATTACCTGCTTAAAGATACCTGGAAAATGTGTAGGGCATTTGTTAAATTTCAATATTTCACCTTCATCTTTTTCATTTTTCAAATTCAACTTTTTATATTTATATTGTGCTAAAAGCCATATAAGAAAGGAGATCTATGATTGCATTCCAGTTGGTTTTGGTGGATGATTTACTGTTACTACTTTTTTTTATGGAGAGGGATTTCCCAGGTTGGGGTTTGTTTTTTGGTTAAAGGTATAATATGCACTTAATTTGTAAAAATAACAACCTTTCCTAGTAAAATTTGTGGTCCAGCTTCCTTATAATGAGAAGTTGAGGGTATGCTTTCTTGAATTTGCTCCCCTTAATTCTGAACAATATCTATAACTTAATGCATTGCTTCTTTTTACTCATGTTTCAGAAATAATTTAGTTTATTAAGATTTTAACACTGAAAAAATGGAAAGGAAAAATTGATTGTTCAGTGGTGATTGTTTATAATTTTGAAATTTCTCATCTCCTACACAATCCATGGCAAGCCAAAGTGCCCTTCTGTGTTTTGGTGGCCACAAAAATCATGTTTCCTGCACAATTATAATTTTATCGTTTCTGGGGTAGCAGGTGGTGTAGTATTTAGAACTGCTGCCTTTTGACTCAAAGAACACAGGCTGGAATCCCACCTCCTGCTGTAGTGCCCATGATTAAGGAATTCACCCTGATTATTTTCAGTAAAAAATACCATGCTGTATGAAAGAGTAACTCTTCATAAGTAGCTTAACATTGTAAGTTGCTTTGGAGAAAAGCGTGAGATAAATGTAAATGTGTTCTACAATTTGAAATAACTCCCTGATAAATATTTTTTGTCAGTTTTCTCTTTAAATGGGATTTTTAAATATATAAACCTGGTTGTCCAGGTAACAAATCACACCTGTGCTTTTGTATAAGAGATGATTGCTTGTCTATCTGTATATCACTGTAAAAAGGGTAAATTATTTTGTAAAAAAAAAAAATAGATGTTATATGAAGTAAAATGGAATAAAGAATTGAAAGTCAATAATTTTCAAAGGTAAAGCTTTTTGTGTGCTAATGGCTTTAAACCAGGTATATGGTAATTCAGAGAGCATAGGTTGAAAATGGGAAGTTTTATTGGAATCAGTTTGCTGTCTGCTGAGTCTTTGCATAGTTAATGTCATTATTTGCTTGTAGTTTTCAGGATTTCTCACATTTTCATGTTATTACATACCTCCCCCTTTTGTTCTTATTTTTAATGTGATGCCATAATACAGCTGCCATTGTTCCTGAGTTTTGTGGGGAGGGACAAAGTATTTTTGGCTGTAAAGCAGAACTGCTTGTTCTTTGGCTTCAGTTGGCTGTGGGGAGAGAGTGTACTTAAAATGGCTGTCTGGAGAGAGCTGTCCTCATGATGCGCTGTTGCAAACATCTGGCTGTTTTATTTCCGTTCATGTTGGCTGATCTTTCCAGTTATCTAGCATTACAGTGACTATTGCTTGCCTTGTGTCATTGCCTAACTTCTTTTTGATGTTGCTTTCACACATATTAGAGCATAGCTGTTCCACTTCTGCCTCCTGCCTGTTTTTGGTCAAACATACACATTTTGATTGACCCCAGATTGGGGCATAAATATCTCTGAGCCTTCTGTCCTGAAGCATGGATCAAATAGTCCTGTTCTTGTTCATTCACACCTCCAGCAAGTAACTGGTACTGATGCAACTGAGGGGGGGGCATTTTGACCGCCGACTGAATATGTTTTAGATGTAAGATTTTAAAAAGGGTGTAGGTTTCCTGGAAACAAAAATGAGTCAGAAATGTACAGCTTGGAAATGGCTGTCAGACATGCTCAAGTGCAGGTTGACTGTATGAGAGGAATAAGGTTTGTCCCTTCTTTGGAAGTTAGGTCACTTCTTGATTTCTCAGAGTTGAGCTTTAACACAGAACATTTCAAATGTTCATGTAATAAGTATATGAGAATATAAAATTTGTAATGAATTCTGAGATTAATACCATTGTGGTTTGTATTTTTTAAGAATTCTTAATTTCATTCTACATTTAAATACAAATAATTAGAGGTAACTCATGATGATAACACCTTTCTTGTACACAGCCTGGTACTACTCTTTTAAACTGAAATTTGGTAAAACAGTTTTCAAAAATATTTTAGTTAAATCAATTTAAGAGCATCAGTAGTCAATTTTTTTCCTTTACTTATGACTTATCAGTTTTCCAGGTTCCATGTCCAGATGTCACCATGTCTACAATTTGTTCCTGTGACTGAGTGACACAACTACAGTATACTCTAGATCATGGCAACAGTACCTGTTCATAAAGTCATTCAGCATACCTCAGAAATCTAAAATTTTAAAAGAACTGCAAGTCCAAAGTTAATACATTACTAACAGAACAGTAGAACAGTTTCCAATGAAAAGACTGAGTAAATTTTCTTCAAAAATGTGAATGTATCCCCATAGAATTTAACTGAAACTGCAGAACTATTTCTAATGTAAGCAGTTTTTTAAGTAGAAATATAAACTGCTGCTGTTAATCTTTATTATTAATTTCTTTTCTTTGAATAATTCCTTACCTCAATGATATTTGACAAAAAACTCCCTCTTATGTAAAACTGAAAACTATATAGAAATCAGATCTGATCTGTATTATCACTTTGTTTTCTTTCCAGATTCCCAGACAAGGAAAAGGGAAGCTAGAATTCTTCAAGATATGTGAAAGGAAGTTTGGAGTTTTTTGAGAAGACTTTGAAGATCCAAAGGCCACACCAAAGAATTCATAAAATGTATGTTTGTAACTCAATATACAGTTTTATATGCAGTGTTCTGAATGACTGTGTTGTGCATATAAAATATTTTGACTGCCTTTCATGCTACATGCATGCAGTGAGTGTGTATAGGGTTTTACGAAATGTTCAAACACTATGGATCTAGAGGGACCAAGTAACAGTACTTGTTTCTTTTTAAATTTGACCAATTTAAGCAAATACTTGTTGTATTGTTTGTCTTTCTGTATTGCATTTGAAAATTGACTCACTACAGTGCTATATTTACTGAAATGTTGGTCTTTATATTTCATATAAGTCAAAGACTGAATGAATCATTGCTAATGTAGTCTGGCACAACCTGCTAGGCTGCTGAGCTGCCTTACTATTTAACTAATTATATACCTTTACACAAGTTTTTCAAAACTGCTACACTTGGTCAGTTTTTATGAACATTAACTGTGTTTTTTGTCACTGAAGGATTCTTTAAATTTAACCCGCTTATTATTAAACAATATTTATTCTGTTTCATCGTTCAATTTTTCAGGGATGTTTTCAGTACTTTACCATTGTTTCTATATTTACGTGTTTAGGTTTTAGTATTTTACATGTGATTTAAAAAATGTTGAAATATATGCTGCAGTAAAACAGTTCTAGATTTTCAGTATTTTAACATTCTATTTTTAGATAAATATACTTTTGGTAGGTATTTCCAACTGGGCGTTTTTCATGGTAACGAAAGCATCAAACTTTTATTGTTGCGTGTTTTTTTCTTATTTATAACATTACAAATATATTAACATTACACCAGTATGTCCTCCTCAAACTGTACAAAGTAAATCTTTGTCATACCTTACATCAAGATGAATTTAAATCTGTGAACCATCTGAGCATGGTACTTGTCAAGCACATATGGTACAATTAATACTTAAATTCCACAATATTTTATGTGAATGTTAACTATGCTTCATGATTTTGTCAAAGACTGATTGAAGGGTTGTTCAACAAATTTAGTTCAAAGCAATAATGAGATGGTACCCAGTGTTTGTGTTAACTTTCAACAAGTGTTTAAGGACAGACAGGTAGCATTATTAGCAACAAAATAATAGATGCATTAAATTAACTTAATACTGTATTTACATTTGTTTTACAAAAGTTCTTTTTACTTTTTAAGCTTTCATGTTTTATTTGAATAATTGTTATATTTAATAAATATTATAACTTTAATACTGGCTTATGCTTTAACTTTAGAAGAGATTTTTACATTCATAAATGGGATTTTTGTGAGCTGAAGAATTAAAAAAAAAAATACACCATTCAGTAGCATAAATATGTAGCATGTTTATTCTGTCCGAAATCTGTGGCTTCTCAAACAAAATGTTAAGCCAAATAATTTGACTGTTAATACTACCTGTTAGAAATGTTATTTCTTGAAAATGTGTAGTGGAGTATTTTCTAATATTGTAAGAATTAACAAACATGACTGACCAATATGTTTTTATTTTTAATGCCCATTAGTGTGCTTATATCTTCAATTGATGGAAAATCCTATTCATGCACAATTAATAGATTTGCTGTTAATAAAAGAACTAAGAAAAAAGTAAATCTAATGTGTGTTTTGCAGCATATTGACCTAATATTACAAGGAACATCAAATGGAAAGAATATGTGAATTGTGAGTTTCTCCTTGGGTAGTGGGCTCTATTCTGCATCTCATTTCTAACACAAAGAAACCAAGTCAATCTTGTTTCCTGTTAACCAGCTGAGTTACCCAGTGCTGCCTGGGTCAGAAAGTGGAGGGGTATACAAGTAATAAATGATATATTAGCAAACAGTATTGCCCTTAAAATGACTGCATTTAGTAGATAAATATTGTTAGCGCTGTTGAACAGGCAGATGCCGCAAAGAGAAAAGTGCATGGTGGTTGTAGATTGGAAAGGTTGAAAGAAAGTAATAAAATATGTATGTACAAAGTCTTATTTTATTAGTTGATGCTGTTTGTGTAGCTCTGTGTGTGTGTTTAAGAAGTCCCCCATTTGTCCTCATCCTAATAAATTAGATGGAAACTGCCTGGAATCATAGGTGTAGTGCTGTTTGTGTGTTTCACTACACAAACACACCTTGCTTAGGGTGAAAAGTACCCGTGTGCCAGATTTCAAGTTTGTGGCATGAAGAACAAAACTGTAGAAAAAGAATGGACGGACAGAGACTGAGTTTTATAGATATAGAGATTAGAGATGCCCAGTAGTTTAAATAGCAGAATAGAATTATAATTTTAAGTTTTACTGCTATGATGTAAAAAGGATTTATATGTACAATGGATAGATTAAAACATTTCTGTTCATGTTTATTGCTGAGTGCACTTAAAACAGGGAAATGGAATTTTATCATCCGTTTTTCTTTTTCCATTTTTTAAAATTACGAACATAAAGCAGTACAGTAACATTGCAAGATGGGATACACAACTATATTAAATAATATATATGTATAAAATATAAATAAAATATAATCAAAAACATAGAAATAGCTAAAAACATTTAAAATAAAAATAAAGAATACCTAATAAGAATACACAGAACTAGTCACATTACAGTTCGGCCAATGATTTGAGATGTCCTTATAGCTTTCTTATTGAAGGAGATTGTAGATAAATGAAAAATAAATTTGGGACTGATTTGGATTGGAAATTTGCCAAACATGCAAATGATCACCTTTTCCCTGCAGATCACCTCTGATACGTCGCGCTCTGTGACATCACCAGTGACGTTTTTTCTTCCGGTGCCATTCTGTTGTCAAAGGTCAGGGGTTAAGTTGAACTGGATGAGTTGGCGTTTACAAACAGGAAGTAACCAAGTTTTAAGATAAACGAAAGCATTAAAGTGCACTGGTCAAGGCTTTCGGTGCTTCTACCAGTAAGTTTGCTGCTTTCGTTCAAAGTAAGTGAAATCCCTCGGCGTTTCTCGTCCCGGTGTCCAGATAATCATGTTTTTCAGTCGTGTGAGGAGTGGATGGCTGGAGCTATTGAGTTAGCTTGTCAGCATGATGCCCGTGTTGGTTCTGTGTATACTGTCATGTACCTGATATAAACGCAAGCAGACTTCATGTTCACGTAGTACTTCGCTTTACTAATCTTTTTGACATTGCGTTTGGTGGTTATGGCAAATCTTCACGTCTTAGAGTCGTCAGATGTTACAGGTGCTAACAAAATCAGTTACGTCAAGGCTCCTGGTTTAATGATGATAACTTAAAACTGTTTTCAGTAAATAAACATATCCAAAGTGAAGTGCTAAACATGACCGTGCTGTGACACGGGGATCCAGTCTCCCGTCCTTTACAAAGTAGCACAGCCTCATGCAGTGTCCAGTTCTGATTCTAGTGTGTTGAGTTTCTGATTTTAGCGTTGTGGTTAGTTATTGAATATTGAAGCGAATTTAAGGTTTCATGAGAGTATGTCCATTCCTAGGTTGTTTTTGGGTAAATATGAGCAGAATATTAGAATATGCGTTGTAAACTAGGGACATTACAACTTACCAGGTATTGGAGTGATCAGAATTGTCGATGGTACTCAGTGGAGGTAAATGCAAACGCTAAGTTGGTGTTATCATGTGATGGTGAACCCTCGACTGATGATTTCTGCGTGTGACTGGATTTCTCCAGTGTAGTTTTGCAATATGAATTGAGCAAACATTCCAGTGTGACTGACGATTCTGCACTCCAGGTCCCTCTTCTCTGCTACATAGCACTCTGGAAAAAAACAGTATTCTGCTCATTGGGGAAAGTTCAGTTCAATAAACAGTATCATTATTTAGCCATTTGAATTGTATGTATTAGATTTCTACTTATTGCATGGCTGTGTACAGTTGAGTGCCACATAATTGAACTTAAATTAATGAATTGGATTGCTGCATATTTTTAACCCTGTTGTATGATTTAAAGATTTTTCCTGTCTCTTCAACTTGTGAAAATGGGGACAAATACTAAGTCTTATTTTACTTAAATGTTCATGATGTTTGTTTTAATACTCATGTAGTATCAAAATAAATTAGACCAGGAGTCAGACTTGTGAATATGCCAGAGGGTTTTTTTCTAGCTGAATACAGTGAAGGTAGTAAACTTTTCTATCTATCAGTAGATGTCTTTTCCCTGATTCCAATTTCGATTTAGAGGCATCACGCAGTCGAGATTAAAGGGTTTTCCAGGTGCATTCTCTGATCACCACAAGGTGGCGATGTTCTACCACTGTGCTTCCCTCATGAGTAGTGCTTAGCCTGCTGGAGAGAACTACAACTACCGTATTAGGCAGTTCCTCTCTTTGCACACCCCCTTCACCTCTCCACTTTGGTTGTCATCGTTGCCCATTTGTAAATACACCAAACCAGAAGGAGCCATGGTGAATAGAATCCATTTACCGCCTGTTGTGTTTTGATGGCGTGTTACACTTTAGCCATCAATCACAGCTGGGCTGTGTGGGTCTTGGTGCTGTTGTGTGCCACACAGAAATACATACCTGTTTTTAAAAAGAGCACTGTTTTTATTTGCAAATGTAGAAATGGTCTACATTTGGTTTCTGTGTATAATGACCTTTAATTATACATCTTGGCTCAATGATGTGTTTATACAGTGTATTTCCTCAGTTGTTGCATACAAAAAGTGAGACTCCTACCACAAAGTCAAGTTAATGTCCCCCCAAATTGCATGGAACTGCAGTAGATATTTATTGAAAGTCTTTATGCAACACATGCGTTAATGGGATGTGCAAAATTAGCACTTCTTTTACATAGGTCCTCTGCTGTCATGTACGTGATCACAAAATTGAACTGTAATCTGTGTGAAACCATTTCTTTTAAATGGAAATGCCAGAAGTGGTTCACATGTCTGGATTTCAATACTGATGATATATTTTGCGGTAGTGGATTCTCATGAACAGTAAACTGATTTGTGGACGTTTCGGTGGAACTCTCAGGCGGTGTCACTATGGGTGTAAGCATGCTAGTCATCTGTCTGCACCTCCCTGACAGGGTTGGCTGCACTCACGATGAGTCTCCAGTGGACTGCTGTGGCAACCTTCCTCTATGCAGAGGTGTTTGCTGTATTGCTATTATGTGTGCCCTTCATCTCCCCTCAGAGGTAAGGCCACAACCTCCCCCAGATGTGATGCAGCTCACAGGCCTGGGACAAGTTCTCACAGGACATATGGGAATTATGCTTCTATAATCTCAGTGCATTGCAAAGTTGTTTTTTTTTTTTTCCCCTTTTCTTCCCTCCCTCCCCCCTTCCCATTCAAGCTGTTGAATCGCATCAGACTGACTATTTAAAGCAGTGTAGGCTGTAAAAATAGAATCTGAAACATACAGGATGCATTGCACGTGTTCCCCGTGGGATAAAGCAAGACTCTACTACGTGTCAGTTTGAAAGTAGATGTTCAGTCAGGCAGATCATTTTTCAGCCATAGTTTACTGTTTAGATATTGTGTGCTACAGTAGTCAGTGTACTTATAAATTTTTACCTTAGCTGTTAACTCTTGTAGGGGTACAGGTTCTTGATTCTTAGAGCTTTACTGTTTTTTGGTATGACTTGTGTTTTCATCCAAGATACTTTCAGATTTACCCGTTTCTACAGATGGATATTTTCCTGAATAAATGTATTTGCAATAGTTTACTCAAGGAAGCCAGGATTGAAACCAGGAATCTTCAGGTTATAGATGTGTCTATAACCACCAGTGAATGCTGCTCCTTACACACTGCTCATAACAATATTTAATACTATTGAACTTTATGTGCACTGTAGATGTAAATACTGAATTTTTTTTTTTTTTTTTTTTTTTTTTAAATCTGCTTTCCTTCCAGATGGCATAAGATCTTTAAATCTCGTTTGGTGAAAGCCATCACTACATATGGGAATACATACTTTATGGTGGCCATTGGTATTCTGGTTTTCTTACTGATTGGTGAGTGTTTCTCTCTCTCTCCCAGATGCCATTTCTCTTCTAATGCAGTAACCACAGACCCCTCAAGTGGCCACTAAACCCAGTAGTACACATGGTGTTATTTATTAACACAGTTTTGCTGGACCTGAGTACAAGTTGCAGGCTTCTCAGAGTTCTCATATTCCATAGCTGAGATGTAACAATGCCACTCAGAAAGGATATTCACCCTGTGTTAACTAGTGTTAACCACTGTTAGACAGTGCTATTAGCAAGTCTAAGTTGGTGTTAAGCACCATGTGAGGGGAACATTTTAAAATTTTGTTTTCTTTGTTGATTCCAACATACAAGGAATGTCTGCAACCCAGGTGGCACATGAACATCCTCCATGATGCATTAATGTACCCCCCCCCCCCCCCCCCCCCCCCCACCCCCGCGCTTCTTACGGCAATATTGCTCCGTGCACCGCTTCACCTGTAAAAATCTCTGCTCTTCAGACACACGTCGCNACCCCCCCCCCCCCCCCTTTGTCATGTACCTGCAGATGCTTTCAGGGAGGTTCGCAAGTACAGTGTGACAGAGAAGGTGGATCTGAGCAACAATCCTGTGGCTATAGAGCACATTCACATGAAACTTTTCCGGGCCCAGAGAAATGAGTACATCGCTGGCTTTGCTCTCCTCCTCTGCCTGTAAGTACAAGCACCTCTAGACCACTTGTCACTGTCCATTTGCTCTGCACTTTTTTTTTTTTTTTTGGTAGACACTGCTTATGAGTAAGTTCTGCAGTGTGAAGTGCTTGTCTGCTGCAGGGCTACGCCCTATCCACCAGTAGGTGTGTGAACCGGTGTGCCTTTGTGCAGGCCAGCTCCTCCACATTCAGTCTGACCACAGAAATGCGTGAAGTTCTGCTACATATGCAGTAAAGGATACAGTTTTCCTTGGTCTCTCTTGAGAGTGAGCCTTTTTCCATGGAACAGATGTGGAACTTGTCCATAAGGAAAGCTGATCCATACAGAAACTGCTGTACATACTTTTTCAGTTTGTAGTGTTTGTCATTGCTAGTGCCAAATGTGTCCCTGGTGAGAGTGAGGAACTACTCATGCTAATACGGTACTGTCTCAAGCATATGGTGCTATGTATAAAGTGGGAAAAGGGCTGCATCTGCATGAGAAACTAGGTTTCACCCTCTTACTGCTGGGAGCCACAGTGTCTTTTACAACACTAAGTAATGCATTTCAGATGACAACAGACCCCTTGTTACATTTTGCTATATTATGTACAGTATCATTTGTCATCCTTAATCACTGATCCAAAACTTCTTTGATCTAATTTGTCCACTGTGGATTTGTTAGCTGCATTCAGACATCACAATTCTCAAAATAGACATCTGATTGTTTGACAAATTATCCACAAATTATGATTCAATTTAGGTCACATCCTTGTCCCTGGTGATGTAGTTTTTGTTACAGTAAAGAGGTTATAGGAAAGACTTGGGAAGGAGAAACTTGTTACAGTGACTTCAGGACAGCTCAAGTTGGTATGAAGAATCTAATGCTAAATTACAAATTTTAATTGCAGAAAGTCTTGCAGTGCACAACGTTATAACACAACATTAACTGAAGGTAACCTTCAACTTTATACTTCAAATACAGGTATCCCCTTATTTAAGAGCATAATGTATGTTTGTAAGGTGAAATCTTGTACATCTGAGATGTAATTATTATGGTATGAACTTTGAAAATTCCTTACACTCGTACATGCAAAAAAATCAGCGTTATATTTGGTCCCAACCTGGTAAATAGTATTAAATTTCACTTGTATTTGTTCATACGTCAGATACTTGTGTAGAGGAATGTCTGTAAATATAAAGGGCTTGTCAAAGGGTTAGGTGGATTGTTTATCCTGAGGTGGTACTGCAAATGGGTGAGTAACTGATGAAGAACATCATTGATTGATCATTTGTGATGTTTGTTGGAAGCGTGTTTTCTCATTCGAGATGGGGAAAATAGACGGTAAGCAGCATGATTCATAGGACTAGAAAAAGTGGCTAATGAATGAATACATACACAGTTGCAAGCAAGTTTGTGAACCCTTTCCAAGTACCTGGTTTTCTGCATTAATTACTCAAAATGTGGTCTGGTCGTCTAAATCAAAAATAGACAAGCTGGTTAAATTAACAACACACAGCTGTACTTTTCATGTCTTTATTGAACACATTGTTTAATCATTCACAGCCCAGTCTAGAAAAATTATGTGAATCCATGTATTTAATAGCTGGTAGATCCTCCTTTTGCAGAAATAACCTCCACAAAATGTTTCCTATAGCTGCTGATCAGACAAACATCACAACAGTGAGGAATAATTTTAGACCAATCTTCCCTACAAAACTGTTTCAGTTCATTAACATTTCTGGAACAGCTTGTATAAACAGCCCTCTTCAGGTCGTGTCACAGCATCTCAGTTGAGTTAAGGTCTGGATACTGACTTGGCTATTCCAAAACATGAATTTTCTTTTCTGTTGTTGTTCTACTCTTATGAATTGGATCATTGTTTTGTTGCATCATCTTACTTCTATTAAGCTTCAGGAGATAAACTGCTTCATTGACATTCTCCTGTAAAAATTTCTTGATACAGCTTTGAATTCATTGTTTTCTCAATGATTGCAAGCTGTCCAGGTCTTGAGGTAGCCAAGCGGGTCCAAACTTGGGATAAAGGTTTAGTGTTGGAGTGCGCCCCCTCTGCCCCTCAAACATAGTGGTGTGCATTTCTGCCAGAAATTCAACTTTTGTCTCATTTGTCCACAAAGCATTTTCATAGAAGCACTGTAGAACATCTAGATGGTCTTTTAGAAGCTTTAGACATACAGCAATGTTTGAGAGAAACGGTTTCCTCTGTGGTGTCCTTCCATGGTCACCATTCTTGTTCAGTGTTTTTTCCTTATAATGGACAGAAGAACAGATACATTATAAAGATGTAGAGATTTCTTGATCTTTTGCTGTTAACCCTTGGGTTCTTTTTCATCTCTTCTAGCATTGCACCATGGTGCTCTTGGTGTGATCTTTGCAGGACACCCACTCCTAGGGAGAGTAGCAACAATACTGGGTTACCTCCATTTGTAGACAATTTCTTACTGTGGACAGATGAAAGTTTACATTGAAATTCTTTGTAGCCTTTTCCAGCTTCATGTATCTCTATAGTTCTTGTAAGGTCTTCTGAAAGTTATTTTGATTGAGGCATGGTGCACATAAACATCTTTCTTGAGAAGAGCAGACTGTATCAGTAACCTTATTTTGTGTGTTGTCTTTATAGGGCAGGACAACTTTACAACCCCCCCATCTCCAGTCTCATTTCATTGACTAGAACACCTGACTTTAATTAGATTTGGTGAAAGTTATTTCCCCAGAGGTTCACATACTTTTTTGAACCTAGACTGTGATTGTTTAAATGGTCCATTCACTATTAAGAAGTACAATTATTTATTTGTCATTACGTTAAGCAGCTTGAGTTTGTCTGTTATAGTCAGTCAGGTGAACAGCAGAACACATTTTATGAGAAATTGATGCAGAAATCCAGGTAATTGCAAACGGTTCACAAACTCATTATTAAATATATGTGGATGAATGCCAAATTCAGGTTGAATTCTGTGCTAAATTTTCCTTGTTTCAGAAACTTAATAAAGTAATATGATTTGATTGGTCTTGGGTAAGTTTAAGTCTGAATACAATTACAATCTTGGTATAAAATGTGTTAACCAGGAGTGAAAATTGTGATTGAAAATGCTGTCTACTGTGGTAAAATGTTAAATGTACAATAAGGGAACATTTTGACATGGAAAGGAGATTTGGTAGCGGGTCAAAACAGCAAATTTCATTAGTGCTCAAAGTAAAACTTTTTGTACACTTAAACTGTCAAAGACACTGCATGAATTTTTTGCAGACCTTTTTAATTGCCAGAGCTATGAAAAAGCTGCTTTCTGCAAATTAAATTTTGAAGCAGTTATTTACTGAATGAAAATTGCAATCATGACCTGAAGTGACAAACTCTCAGATGCTCATGTAAAGTGAAGTTTGAGAACCCTAGAAGAAAGCTTCTTCTCCCTGTAGTTACCTTTAGCATATGTTTAGCAGTGCATACTAAATAGTATTCGGAGCAACAAGGGGATGGGGATGGCTGTGTCTATGCATAAATACTGCTGTTTATAACTGTCATGCAGCTATGGAACAGCTAACTGGAGTTCATTGCTAATTTCATTAGTTGCTTGTAGAAACTACTTGCAGAGTTACCCAGCACTTCCTGGGTCATAAAAGTGTGGTAGTGGAAAGGTAAAAAGTACACATTATATAGTGACACCACTTCGTAGTGAAGTGGAAATTGTGAGGTGGGGGGGGGGTGTGACAAAAGGTATATCATCAGACTTTATTACCCTTGCATCACACTGTCATGTATAATTTTTTTAATTTGTACATTTTCCTTTGCTCATATACAACAGCTACTTGCTACTGTGATCAAACATTTAGATTGCAGTGAGTGCAACATGTGGGCTGACCGTAAAAACATGCACACAGTAATAGCAAATTATATATCACCAAACTTTATTACTTTTCAATTTGTGTGTTTTTCAGAGTGTGTGTGTTTGGCATGTGCAGACAGCAATAAAATATTGCCAAATGCTTTCGGTGGGAGATTGTATGGTGTGAGAGAAATCCTTCAGCCAGTCACGTACGCACACTGAGCTTGAGTTTGTCTGTTATATTTGTCTGTTTGTATTCTGTTTGTTAATTGCAAATACTATTTAATAAGGTGCATGATGCAAAAAAGCAACTGCATATATTTAAATCTAAATGTTTGGTAATTAGGTAGTTGGTGCTAAAGTGCTTTATATGATGCTGAAATGGCTCTTTTATAGGGCAGTGGATATTTTGCCAATATAGGGTTTTCTTAGGGTTTGTGGTATTTAAGTGATTTCTAGCAACCATCTACACTTGAACAGCAGAGTATGGGTCTAGTGAGTTTTGTATTTGGAGATTAATCAACTTGACTATGCAAAAACCTTGCTTGGGTGAAAAAATAACTGTGCCAAATTTCGAGTCTGTGGCTTAAAAATCAAAGTTGTACATAAAGAACAAACAGACAAACATTTACCTTTATAGATGGGTTACTGATCAAGCACCAGTAAACTATGCATTTTTGCTTATAGGTTTGGCTTCTGTTTCTGTTTTCTAGCAAGACAATTAACCTGCTTTGAAAATCTTTTGATAAGCTGCTTTTTTTTCTAATATACTTGACAAGCCTTTGCACCTGAATCACAGTAAGTAAACTTGCCAACTTTGTCACATCTAGTTGCTTAATGAGCCTCAATCTCATAAATGCATTGACAAAAGAGGAGTTATAGAGGTATGACAAAAGAGGAATTGATATATGGTAATCTGCATGGATTGAGCATGTGCTCAAATCTTACTCAGTTTGATGGTCAGTAACTTTAACCATACTTTTTTCACATTCCAACAGTTATACTAACCTTTGTCATAGTAACTCTGGTTAGAGGCTGGATATTTTCCATTCATAAGTTTGGTTGTAGGCCTAAAGACCTGATGGTGGAGCACTGGCTGACACACAAATGTCCCACTTTGAGTTACTTGGGCCTGGGAATCAGCCTGCATGTTTTATCCATAGAGGGATCCAGGAACTCTGTTGTATTCCTCTGAATGGTAGTCTATTAATAGGACTGCAGATCGCCTGCTACCACATGCCCCCCTGCCCAGTTTGGGAGTCAAACAGCTGCACATATGAGGACCCCAATGACATGTGACCATACATACCATGGTGGGTTTATTTATTTCTAAAGGGGATGCCATTGAGGTGAATCTATTTCCCTCATGTTACAGGTTCATCCCAGTGTCACAGTTAATCAGCCTTGCCATATATACATGATGTCTTCAGAACCTCCTTCATGGGTGGGAGAAAGTTGATTGAAAAGCCCCTATTCTGCCTGGTGTTTGTTCCTAGGGTACTGAGCACCATGTTCCAGTAGTAACGCAGCAAGTCCCTTAATGCCAATTGCTGAGTGTGATAGATTGAATGAGGAATGTTTACTTCTCAGTAATCCTCATGATCTTCATGAATAAATATGCTTGTTAATGCACTCTTCAGCTTTAGTGCTGCTTAAGTACTGGTTATAACTCACTGAGGTTAATATGAATAATTCTGTATGGAGCCTGGAATGCACCAAGGTGATGAGTAAGGAAGGTCAGCTGTTGTTTTTTGTTTTGTTCCCCCCCCCCTTTTTTTCCCTCCCCCTTCCTCCACTGAAAGTCCTACGCTGGAAATGATTGCTAAGAACACGTTCCAGCAAAGTATTACAGGCAACCTTTTGGCACAACATATCTCTTATCATATTATACAGTCAGCAAATACTAAGAGATGATATACTTTTAGTGTAAACAACCATGCACAAGCACTGTAGCTTTCCTTAAATGAAGTTGTTCTTAAGGTGAACACCTGCTTGATTTATTGTTTGGCAGCCAACGTGTTGTAGGTTGCAAATTGAAACTGTAACAATATCCGTGAGCCCTAGTCATCAACACTAAAATGAACTCATTTAAATAAACTTTCAGCTTCTTGCATTTCAAAAACAGTTCAGTTTGAGAACCTGGTGTTCAGGTCAGTTGTCATACTGAGAAACTGGAATAAATGCAGATAACGTGAGAGCTAAGTGGGGCATTTCTGTATTTGTGTGTCCCCAGGTTATTGAGGCGCCTTGCCACCCTTCTCTCTCAGCAAGCCACTATGATTGCATCCAATGAGGCCTTCAAAAAACAAGCTGAGGGAGCCAGTGATGCTGCAAGAAAATACATGGAAGAAAATGAAAAGCTTCAGGAGGTATGTCTTTGATCTAAGATCCTTATGTGTAATTATCCCCCTACGTTCCTCATGAGGACACATATAGTAATAAAAGTACTAAAATGTTTTCCGACATTCTGAAAATGATCCCCGAAAGGTCAGTTAAATACATAATGTGCATTAAAGCAGTAGATTAAAATAAATAAAATTAATAAAATTTTTCTTGGCTATGTCCTTTCAAAAGCTGTCTTCTCCTTGGAGATTGTAATTCAGATTCCAGCTATTAGGATTAAGGAAAAAATTATGATTTATTTATTTACCCCCCCCCCCCCCCCCCCCCCCTC